>JAMKQA010036891.1:0-21632 GCA_024699735.1 Posidonia australis | reverse complement strand
GCCGCCCAGCCAACTCCGGTGAGATCGAAAAGCTGGGGTTTTTTAAGGAGACGAAGATCGCCCCTTTGCCGTTCTCCGCTGGGGTTTTTTAGCATTAATAAAAGTTTGGAGATATTACATATGGTTGAATTGTTTTATTTTCTGAAAAATTATTGTAATTTGATCACATTGTTGATGTTTGTGGAATTATTGTTGATGTTTGTAGAATTATTGTGGAATTATTGTTGATGTTTATGGAATTATTGTGGAATTTTAATAATTAACTGTAAACATGAATTTATTTTATTTATATGGGAAAAATGTTATTTTGATAGTTTTCAGATTAATATGTAAATATTAATCTTTCAAATATTATATTCCATTCCATTCCTGTTCTTATATACCAAACAATGGAAATGAATTACCTATCGATTCCACTATACAATTCCTTATGTACCAAACACTGGAATGGAATAAAATTATTCCATTCCATTCCATTCCATTCCATTCTAAATTCCATTCCAAAGTTCATTTCATTCCTGTCTATTTGCATTCCAGCGTACCAAACGCAGACTTAGTGCATCCTATTATGTTGCAACATATATATTCAATTTACAAATATATCCTTAACTTAATGGATTAAAAGATCACATAAAGTAGTTAATTTGTCCGTATCTTTATTCAATAAAAGAACGATTAAGTCGTAGATGATGAATAAGTGGAGAAAAGCCTACTCTAGTCCATACCTTACGACTCATTGGATTGGCCGGTGAAGCTGACCTACTTACAATCCTAACTCCAAACTGGACTACTAATATCAAGGCTATACCCAACTCCGATCGACACCCTTCCGTCTCTTCATTAAAAAAAAAAAAAAAAAACACCCTCCCAGAGTTCACACCCGTTAGCGACAAGGTTCTCGGCTTTCTCTCCTCTGCCCGCCCAGCCTTACTCCGAAGCACTACCGACCTCTCTGCCCAAAATAATTCCCCACTTCGCTTGCTACCGTTCCCATCCCCGCCGCTTGGAGCTCCAGAGCTCCACTGGACAATCCGATGGCAGCGGCACCCGCAGAGGTCCTCCACCTCGGCGAACAGATCGAAGGCGAGGTTGAGGGCACCGCCGACATCCTTTTCTTCAGGATCGGCGCCTCCGTCCCTCTGACGCCGTCTGGTTCCAAGTTCGACCTCGAAGATCCTCCCAGACGCCCCCTCGCCGTCTCCGAACGGTTCGGGCTGCTCTTCCTTGCTCACTCCGAAGGTCAGGCCTCGTCCACTAGGGTTCTGAAAGGTTTAGGATGTTAACGTTTTCATTTTTTTTTTTGATATTTTGAGGTTTTTGCATTTTAATTGGCAGGGTTTCTGGTTGCGAAGACGAAGGATGTTATCAGATTGGCGAAGGAGATCAAGGGGATGGTTGAGGCGGAAAAGGAGAAGGGGGTTAAAGAGAAAGCCAAGCGACCATCTATTGAGGAGTCCAGCATTGTGGATGTGCGGATTGGGAAGGTCTCCATTCTGGCACTTTCGAAGAATTCTTCGACTCTCGCTGCTACCATTGGTGGAGAAATCCGAGTGTTTTTGGTTCGCTCGCTCCTCAAAAAGGTGATTTTTTAAAGTTCTTTTTAAAAAATATTCATCATTGCTTCTGTATTTGAACTTTGAGTTGGTTTTACAAGTTTGCTGCAAAAATGAATGTCGTGAGGATTTTTTGATTCATTGTCCAATTGAAGAGTTAATTTTTTTTTTTTGCAATTGAAAAAATCTGATTCAAATCATGGCCAAGATAGTAAGATAGCACGTTCACAATTACATTATAACTCACCTTACATGAACACCAAGACGGTGAAGTGAATCCCGTTAAAAGCCAAAATAGGAACAACAAACAGCACAATAGGAAGAAACTCAATATATCTGCTGACTGATGGTCTATCTAATTGGCAGTAGGTGTAGTGATGGAATTCGGACCGGGCCGGGCCTGCTGCAACAAACCATGGGCCCGGCACGGCCCATGGCCCCCATGTGGGCCGGGTTTACGGGCCAACGGGCCGGGCCGGTCCATCGGGCTTAAAAAAAAATTTAATAATTTTTTTTTTATTAATATTTTTTTTTTTGAAATACAAACTCATGCTTCCAAACACAAGAACTTTGTTTACTAGGTTTTTTTGTGGCTGTGGACTGTGAAGTATTTGTTGGGGTACACTGAGGCTGATCTGACTCCATACTAGGAATATAGTCATGGCTACCAACATTATCAATATTTTTCATTTTAATATTAAAAAATGAATATTAAATAATAAAACCCTTAACCTACAAAAACCAAAACCCAAAAATGGAAGGATTAGAAGTAAAGAATTTAGAGGGATTAGAAGTAAAGAAATTTTGATGTTGCTGGCTCAGCTATTGTCGTGTGGAGACTGGAGTCTGGAGAGCAGAAGACCGGACAGAATCCAAAGCCAAAGCGAAATCTTCACTTGAAAATCTTTTTTTGAAAATTAAGAGAAATTTGTAGAAAAGAGTTGAGAAAGTTGTAGAAAAGAGTTGTGAAAAAAAATGAATGGTTTGAGGGAGTATTTATTGGTTAAAACTTTTGATTTTAAAAATTTTTTTTTTTTTTTGCAACGGCCATATTTTCCAGCCGTTGCAAATTGCAACGGTCATATTTTCCCGTCGTTGCAAATTGCAACGGCTGGTTGCTGGTCTGCAACGGTCCATTGGACCGTTGCAGATTTTTAATATATATATATATATATTTTTACAGGCCGGGCTGGGCTCAGCCCTTTATTTATTTATTTATTTTTTTAAGGGCGGGCCGCTGGGCTCGGTCCGTTTGGTTTTTTTTTAATTTAAATTTTATTGTTGACGAGTCGGCCCGACCCGACCCTGGGTCTTTCGTGGGCCAAATTGAGCCTACTCCGCGGGCCTTGGCGGGCCTACCCGTTAGGCCTGGCACGGCCCACGGCCCACGACGGGCCTGGCCTGGTCCGGCCCACGTAATCTTTTCCCGGGCCCAGGCTGGGTCGGGCGGGTCCGGCCCGCTCGGCCCGATTTCCATGTCTAAGTAGGTGCTCCATGGTGTAATAACATTTACTGACATGGCAACCTTTATCTCTATGATTTTATTTGAGATCAACTACAGTTGGATCCCCTAAAATGAAAAGTATACTAGCTTCATTACAGATGGGTGAATTTGCATTCTTGTTATTTCAATATATTTGTTGCTATTTTCAAGATGCTAATTTCAGTTAGTTTTCGACTGCCATAAGTTCCAATAATTAGGTACCCCCGGGATCACAATTTGTACAAAATGTCATTGTTTCAGATGAAATTTTTGGACCAATTATTTTATCCTTTTGAGTGGGTATGAGTAGGCCAGTTTAGTTTTTGGCTACTGATACTCAATACTTCTACAGTTCACAGCATTGCTTCCTGTTTTGCCTGTTATGTCCATAGCCAGATAACAGCTTTAAGTTCTCAAAACTTGTCGACATGATGTTTCTGTGGATGAACATTACATGAGAGTATATCTATATCCTTTCTCCATAAGGATATAATATAAATATGAAAAGTGGACATCTATGTATGCTAAAAATAAATAAGATTCAAGAACAAATTAAAGATAATGAAAACTAATACATGTGCATAAGTGAAATATGGTAGACACGTCGGAGGAAATAACATAAACAAGGGTAGCAATCAACAACACTTTTTTATATGCAATATTAAATTCTATAGATATAAATAAACATTGAACACTTGAGAGTATAATTCATAGAAACTGCTAAAAAAAGAGAAAGTATAATTCTTAAGTCAAAATTGTTTTAACATTAAATTTTTAGATGTAGTGATGATATTAGTTTAGATATTGCACATGTTTTGTAGATATAGAAAGCGATACCTATATCATAAGAAAGTTGACTTTGTACAGAATCATGATAAACAGGATCCATATTCCCTAAGAGTATGAATAAGGCTATGGTATGAACAATTTATGTTTGTTTTTATCTCCAGATGTTGCACACTTGCACATCGCATTCCTAAATTTTGAGACATGGCCCTTTTCACATGTAATCTGACATATCATTCTTTTTGAAACCATCATTTAAAAATTTGAGTCATCTTTTAAGTTTCTACTTGGTCATCTGGAATGTGGTTGGACTATTGTCACACATTTGACATTTCCTGAACTTTAATTTACATTTTCTGTATATCTCTGATTTTAAGTTTTGAACTTTTATGTTAGTGATGAAGGAAATATTTTCTTTTTGGCTTGTTTTATTTTAACCTCTCAAAATGCTACGTATCAACAATTACATGTCTCCTCTAGTGCGATGTAAAATGTTGTCAGCTTTGACATTTGTCCTCTTTGGCATGCTGAATAAATATTCATTGGAGTTTTAATGTGCTTTGGCCATCTGCTCATTTTGTTGGTGCAGGAGCAGGAACCACTTTTCCTACGTTCTCTAGGCGACTCTGGTCATGTTAGGGAGTTTCAGTGGTGCCAAAACAAGGATAAATCATTTATTGCACTCTCAACTTGTGACTCTCTGTATCATGGAAATCTAGATGGCCGTCTCGATGCTGTCATGGACAACATCAATGCTGGTTTCCCCCTATCTTTTTAAGTTTTCGTCACTATATGTTTTGCATCTTAGCTGAAAATAGTTGCCGATCCTTTCATTTTATCATGTTAAATAAAGGCATTCTAGCTGTATTTCCATGTTTGATGCTTTGCATTGTCTCTTTTGTCGATAAACATGGTTGTTTAGACGAGAAGTGCTTTGAATATAAATCAAATGTCGATCTCTCAAGAGATTGTTAGACAGTGATAAAGCTAAAAATGATAGAGTGTCCATTATTATAATTGTAATTCATGATATATTTTGAAGCAAAAAAGGTCAAATATTGATCCTAATTGTGCAAAGTGGCTGTGTCCAACATATTAGAACCATACCTACTCTAAGAAGAATGAAGATCAATGCAATTTGGAAGCCAAAGATTTAGAAGAACGAGAAGAAATCCTTTGGGACCAGAATGCATCTACAGTAGTTATTTATGGATTGACATGTAGGATATTTATTTAAATTCTGAATTAACATGGAAAATTTGAATCTTTCATACATGTCTGATTTGTTCCAAATGGGATCAGTAATGGTTTTTAGTCAGGAGGATGTGTAACTATTGTCAGGGTAAATGGATTTTTATATGGATTTTTGTGTTATTTATTTATTAGATTCCTTATAAGTTAAGTGTGTGTCCTTTTATATATAGGAGATTGTAATCCTTTGTTATGATTAGGCAATGTACAATTTTCTTCTTCCTTAACATGGTATCTAGAGCATTGGTTCAAGAGAAAATCCTAAACCTAACACACTCGCATGCGGCGACGGCCGTTGACACCGTAGTGGCCACTGAAAATGCCGTAGCGGCCACTGGAATCACTATAGTAGCCTGTTGAAATACTATAGTATTGCCAGAATCATTGTTACAGTCGTCGAAAATACTACAGTAGATTTTGTCGAGCCTTGTAGGCCTTATTTTATCACCATCAGCCACCATGAGGCCTAGATCTGGGCTCCTACTTTGCCGATAGGCCTATCCATGGCCTTCTCCTCTTGTTGCCAATGTTCAGGTCTTGTATGGATTGTTTTTTGGCTGTATATTCTGCTATAATCTTTGGATTATGTGTAGGATTCTTTTTATGGTCTTACCTAGGATTACTGCAGTCCTATATTCAGTATTTATGGGTTGTTGCTGTGTTGTTATGTGACTATTTGTGCTCTGGAATGGTTATTTAGTCTTTGATCACTTCCATGGAGCTTGTATGTGGGTTGTCAATCCTCTTCTATTAGATTGGTTAATGTCATTTTTTGGATGTTTATGATTGTATGTGATATACATTACATGCAACTACCTTACGACTAACATAATTGGCTAGAGTTGTCTGTTTGCTTGCTGCTGCTGCTGCTGCTGCTGCTACTTTCATTCTTTTTAAATTATATAGGTCTTTTTCAATAATACAAAGAATCATTACGTAACAAACTGTGCATGTTTGATGTTCCAGCGAGGAGGGTGTCAGAGTAAATGGATCTTTATATGGATTTTTGTGTTATCCTTTTATTAGGTTCCTTATAGGTTAAGTATGTGTTCTTCTATATAAAGGAGATTGTAATCTTTTGTTATGATTATGTAATATATGATTCTCGTCTTTCTTAACAACTATAAAATTGTTCAGTTGATTGTTTTTGCGTTTCCTCTTGTTTGCTTCTACAAAACAAGTTTTTTTCCCCACTTCATACCAAAACTTGTGCTACATTGGGTAGGAGTTATAAAAAAGGAAGGTACAACCCATGATTAGATGGTACAAGGGGTAATTTTGATCTTTAGGAAAGATATCCCATTTATCTAATAAGTAAATAAATTAAATGGCATTAACTTATACTTAAAATGAAATTAGATATCACAATAATTGGCCTTAGGGTCCTAACCCCTAATATGATAATCTTAGCAAAGCCCTCACCACTTAACTAATACATAAAAAATTTAGCAGCATTAACTTATAAGTAAAATATAATCTGATGTTATAAATTGTGACCTAAGGGCCCTAATCCTTAATATGATTATTAGAGTTGTTTATGTTATTTATGGTATATGGGTAAATGGGTATCCGGTTACCATTAGTCTCTATAGTCTCTTATAAATAATCTTGTAGACTCTCTTTTGCTAATTAATCAAATTATCTTTATCATTTAACATGGTATCAAGAGAAAAACCTTAATTTTCTCCACCACCACCCAACCTTGCCACCATAAACGACCCTTCTGTTGGTAACCTGTGCCTTCGACAGCCTCTAACACCATCAGCGGCTCCTATTTCACCTTCCAGTCAGCTTGTTAGCCTCTCTTCTCTCTCTTCCCATGTCCATCGGCACTTAATCTCGTCTCCAGCACTTCTGCTGTCTCCGTTGTCAACTTGCAGCACTTCCAGGTGACAACGACACTTGTTCAGCCCTCCAGGCCATCCGTTGGCCTCTCTTTTCTCTCCTCCCTTGTCTGTTGGTGTCTAATCTCCTTTCCAGGCAGTCCAATGACACTTCAACCCCCTTTGGCGGTAGTTGCAGCTGTGTCGCTAGTTGGGGAGATGTATTAGGCAGTTACGTGTTGTCGTGTGCCCTAATTGTGACTGTTCAGACCTTGTTTGGTCTCTTTATGTGCCGAGTTTTGGCCGTTTGTTCTTGTTCCTGCCTTTGCTTGCATTTTCCAACAATTGGCATAACAAATGGCCTCCTTTTCCTTTTTTAGTAATGCATGGCTTCATAATCTAAGTAGTACAAAAATAAAGTTGAATGGATAGAATTATCTTTTGTGGGCGAAGGCATTTATAGTATTTTTAGAGCCAATCACAAAGTAAAACACATTACCGATGATCCTCCTTTTCCAAACGACCCTATTTTTGAAGACTGGCTTGCTATGAACTATGAGGTTATCTCTTGGTTGGTTAACAATATGGAGCCAAGTATTGCTTGTGATGTGATATTTTTTACTCTATTAGAAAGATCAAATACCTTGAAAGAAACATATAGTCTTGAGAAGAATATTTCCAGGTTTTTTGAGATATACGAGAAGTTCTTCTCCTTATAATTAGGTAATCGTAATTTTTTGAGTACTAGACCTTTTTTCGTGTTTTTATGAATGTGAAGACCCTCAAAGGATGCCAAGATGGTTTGGTTGTGGTTAAGTTCTTTTTTGGACTATGTTCTGATGTTACAACTTAGATTCGTGGTCATGCTCTTAGTGTAGATACTATTTCTTCCTTGTCATTTACATTTGCTCGGGCTTTACGTATTTCCATTGGTACTTCCTCTACTTTTTGGATCCCTTTGTTATGGTGACATCTGCTCGTGATTGTGGTTATGTTCGGGTGAGAGGTCGCTTTTCAAGGGGAGATTGTGGTTATGTTCTGAAGCATGGAATGTTGTAAAAGAAGAGCGAGGAGAGAGCTTTAAGTCTTCAACAATGAGGAAAATTCTTCACCCATGTAGAGAACTTGTGCACTTAAAGAAAAGTTTTCAACAATAGTGAAAAATCTTCAACAAAGGAGAGAGCTTCAAGCCTTCAACAATGGAGAAAAATCTTCACAAGTATAGAAACTAGAGAACCCATGCCTTGAAGATTATTACTGCAGCAACAGACAATAGGGAAGAAGAGTAGAAGACTTAGAACTGCAAAGGAGACAACAATGAGAAGAAGCAGCTCGTGACACCCATGTCTGCCTAGAAAATAGGCATGTCGGATGACACACATTTTCAAAGCTTTAAAAATACCAAGTTTCCACCGACATGCTAGACATGTTTGACACGTCTTTGATGTTTCTACCGAAACCCAGTAATTCTTGATTTACTTATATATGTCGTTTCCCTATTTTGTAATACTAACATGTGTTGGCGACACGTGTCGATTTATGGAACCGTGGTTGAATATGAGAAATTCCTTTAGTACTAAGTTGCCTAGTTTACCGTTACTACTTCACATGTTACCATGTCAGCTATTGGTGCTCACTTCACTTTTAAGGACAGTTTTTGGGTTATAGATTTTAGAGCATCCACTCACATGTCACATATCTATGATCTTTTCACTTCCTTCAAACAATTGTCGAATATTTCTTTTGTGTCCATTGTCGATAGTTGGTCATGTTAAGTTGTTGGTGAAGGTATTGTTCATGCTTCTTTTAACCTTTAAGTTGAGAAAGTCATTTTTGTTCTCGACTTTCTATAAACTTATTTTCTATTAGTGTTATTACTAAAGCCTTATTTTATTATGTAACCTTTTTTCTATTTCACTGTACTTTTGAGGACATGAAGATAGAGAAAAGGATTGGTTTAAGCTGTAGTGTGGTCGTGTCCTATACATGTTGTATGTGATGAGATTCCAAAAGGACTTGTGTATTTTATCTTTTTGCAAGAGTCTTCTCTTCTGTGGCATTATTATTTGGGCCATCCATCTCTTCGAAAACTTTAATAAATTCTATTGTGGTTGTTTATTGAGTCATTTGCGTATGAATCGTATCAACTAGGTAAGTATCATCGTGTTATCTATTGTCATCTATCTAGTTTTGTCAGTGAGTATCCGTTTAAGCTAATATATTGTGATATTTGGGGTCTAGTTTGTGTCTTGTTTGTGTTAAGTTTTTGGTATCATATAGTGTTTATTGATGATTACTATCGTGTATCTTGGGTGTATTTGTTGAAAGATAGGACTTATGGATACAAAGTAATAAAAAAGTTGTTCAATGAAATAAAAACGCAGTTTTCATCTTCTTTAAATGTTTTCCGTATTGATAATGTCTTTGCATTTGTTCAAAGTGAGATAGTTGAATTTTGTTCTCCTTTGGGGATGCTTCACCAAACGACCTGTCTTCATACATCTCAGCAAAATAATGTGGTTGAAAAAAAATATCGTCGTATTCTTGATGTCAATTGTATTATTATGTTGAAGCTGTTTGCTTCAAAGTAACTTTGGTTTGACTGCATTTATCTTATTAAGAGGATGTTCTTTTTTGTTCTGTTTAGTGATATTTCTTTTTAACGGTTATGTTCTGATGATACCTTATTCCACTTTCCTTATTGTGTCTTTGATTAGGTTTGTTATGTTGAGGATTTCTTACCTAGACTTTGGCAAATTATCTCCTTGCTCCATTAAATATGTGTTTGTGAGATATTCTATGACTCAAAAGGGATTTCACTGTTACAATCCTACAATGCGATGGTATCTTGTGTCAGCTCATGTGACCTTTTTTTGAGTTTACATTATCATTTTCTTGCTTTTCTCCTACAACTCCACCTGCCACTGTTCCTCTTCCTTCCCCAGTAGATAATGTTAGGATTGTTGGTGATGTTTCTACTCCTACTACTATTACTGTTGCTTGTCCCTTGCAAGTTTACACTTGTTGTCCAAAGGAGGCCAAATTAATAGTACGACCTATCCCTTATTTATCTTCACGAGACGGTCCTTCCCTCATTAACCTTGTCTTGCTTATTGTCTTTCATTGTGGTAAGCAATTTGTATTGCATATTTAATTTTTAATTTTGTTTTTTATGATTGGTTTCTCCATTCATTTTACTAATTTGCCTTCTCCATTTTTTTTGGATCTACTCCTAAGAACTACAAAGAGGCTCTTCCTCTTTCACAATGGAAAACTGTTATGGATGAATAAATGTAGGTACTCATATCACATGGCACATAGGCTTTGGTTCCTTAACTTGTTGATGGTTCAATTGTTGGTTGTTGGTGGGTGTGCACCCTCAAATACAAACCAAATGGCTTTGTGGTAAGATACAAAGCACATTTGGATGTTTGTGTGTTTACTCAGATTTTTGGTGTAAATTCTACTGAGATCTTTTTCCCAATAGCCAGATTTAATTCTATTTGTGTTTTGTTGTTTATTGCCATCAACAAATCATAGGATTTTCATCAGTTGGATGTCTGTAATGCTTTTCACTATGTTGATTTAAGTGAGATGGTTTGTATAAAGCAACTTCCAATGTATGTTACTTACGGAGAGAATTAGGTTATATTAGAATGATCATCTATGATCTTAAACAAAGTTCAAGAGTATAGTTTTAAAAATTCAATAATATTGTTGTAAAAATTGGGTTCAAGAGATGTGTTGTAGACTATTTTATCTTCATCAGAACATGTGTTAGTGGTAGTCTTATTTTAGTTGTATATGTCGATGATATTCTTTTGATTGGGAGTGACATAGCAAGGAATGTATAGACGAAGGAGTATTTGAGGAAGTATTTTGTTACAAAGGATATTAGACATCCTAGATATTTCCTTCATATAGAATTTGCTTATGGTCAAAATAAAATATTGTTGTAGAGGAAATATGTTTTAGACTTACTTTAGGATACTGGATAGTTGGGATGTAAGTTAGAGTTAATTCCTATTAATCAGACTGTAGATTTTTGGGACAATTTTTGAGAGCTTTTTGATGATATGGGTAATATAGAAGATTGATTGGGAAATTAATCTATCTTACAATTACATGTCTTGATATCTCCTATACTATAGAATTACTTAGTTCATGTGTGAACCTCCTTGAATGGTTCATTGGAGACGTGTTCTTTCCGTATTGGCCTCAATTAAATGAGCATTAGGAAAGGAACTGATTTACAAGAAGCATGGGCATTTACGAGTTGAAGCTTATTCAGACTCTAACTTTGCAAGTTACTAGGGGTGTAAACGGAACGAATATGAAGCGAATCTGTTAATATTCGAATTTGAATTTGAAAATTTTCATCTACATCCGAATTTGTGTCTGTATCCGAACGAATGTTAAATTTAATATCCGTATCCGAATTTATTGAATACATTCAAATTCGAATATTATCCGAATTCGACCAAGAAACCTAATTACGAATACATCCGTATCTGAAAAATCCGAAAAATCCGAAATATAAATATTCTAAACTTGTAAATAATAAACTTAAAACCATCACTAATTACATAGGCTACTTGAAAGTATGGCTACCTTAGCCAAGAAAAAAAAAAGGCTCATTGGAAGTCTTCACCGTAGATTTGTTCTGGTTTACAATTATAACTTCCACATCTACTCATTTCAGAAAGGATTACAAGATGAAAGGGGAAAAAGTCAAAGAAAAAATGGCGAAGATGCTTAAAATACAAATGCTTCACTCCCACGTGGGACCTAATAATTTTGAAGCACAACAAACCTATGAAAAAGAGTAAAGCAAGAAAAGAAAATACAAGCTATACATCAGAATGGCATTAGGTAATCTAATCATAATTTTCTTGAATGGCAAATCTCTTCTATGGAGGATTTAGACCCAGAATCATCTATGGTCGTGTTTGAGGCAGTTTATGACGAGCTACCACTCTCATTATCTAGATTTCCAGGCTTGTTTTCCGTTTGTTGTTTCAAATGCCAGTACATGATGCTTGCCGTCAATGTGAGCATCATCTTTTGATTCACTTGATGAGATGTATTGCCAAAAATGTATTTTGAATGATAAAACTAGAAATGTAGCTAAACTGCTAAAGTAACAGCAAGAAGAAAAATCTAAGTAGTCAACTACCTTCAGTATGTCTTCTGGCAACAGAAAGATGAAACATTCGAGCTTCCTTGCCATAGAAATGATATATGTGGCATTCATCTTTTTCTCTTCCTCTGCATTTAATCAAGCAACTTGATTGTTCATCATTTATCCAAGGAATGAAACCTAACCTGTCATTCTTTCCATACTTATTTCCAAGGATGGAAACTAGAAATTGGATAAATTGCAACACCTAGTATAAAAGATGAAGTACCTCAATTTGGATTCTTATTCATTGATTCTGCCCCTTACTACAAATTAATATGGATTCTTAGTATACATATCATCTAACAGTTACAAAAGGTAACAGAGCAAGACGCCAAAATGGCCTTTCAACATTCATTTCATACATGAAAACTACATAGAAGGAACCAACCTAATTACAACAATACATGAAAGCAACCTACAAAATTCTAGTGAGTCTAATTTCAGTGTCACATCTTGCTCTTAGACAAGCTTGATCCTGAAGAATGGCATTTCCTACATTTGAAAGCCGTAAAACCTTATAAGCAGTAAATTTAACTATAACAAACATTCAACAATTTTTTTACAGATGTGGTACCATATGCATGAAAAAACATCGCTTCTATAATCCATTTCAGAATTAAAGTTAACTACAGTTAACAAGAATTACTATCAGGGCAAAATTGCTATCTAATAGAGTGAATAAATTATAAAACCAAACCCATAAGAAAGATCGGATAGCATGGAAAACCATCCACCCAAGCAAGCTCACTGCAGAAGCTTAGTATGAAACATGTTAAGATCCAAAATTTCCTGTTGCTTGTCATGGATTATTTTTTGCCATCCAACACTAATAGCAACACCCGTCCAACAAAAGCAAAGTAATAATAAATGCCACTTTCATACAAAACCACGAAAATTGTATAGTTGATAGGTCAAGAGGCAGATATCAAAAAAAAACATATTGACATCCAAAGATAAAGAACATCAAAAGGCAAAAACACATAATAAATACCATATAGAAAGAGCATCTATAGCAACCTCAGCATCCGCCATGTGCCTGTCAACAAGAGTAAGATGGTGTCTAGAGAGCGGAGCCGCTGTCGTCTGGTGGCCCTTTTGTCGGTGAGGAGGACTAGAGGAGCCACTGTCTTCCAGTGGTCCCTTAGTCGGCGAGGAGGACTGGAGGAGGTAGGGAAGTCGGAAGGACCCAGTGGCCAGTAGGGTTGAGGAGATGAGAGGAGGAGGAGGAGGCTTTAGGACGAGGCGGAGGAGGACGACTTGTCGTGTCACCTGTGGGCTGTCGAGGAGGGCCAGGAGGTGAAGGCCAGAGGAGTGGAGGCGTGGAAGAGGAGGGTTTAAGAGGAGGTAGAGGAGGACGACTCGTCTTGTGGGCTGTGGGCTACCGAGGAGGGCCAAGAGGCGGAGAGTGGAGGAGTGGAGGAAGAGGGTTTCGGAGGAGGAGTAGGAGGAGTGGAAGAGGGTTTCGAGGAGGGCCAGGAGGCCGAGGCCGGAAATAGGAGGAGGCAGGAGACAGGAGGCTGCGACGGGACTACGGGAGGAGGCAGGAGGCTGCGGGCTTGTTGCTAGAATGTTAGGTTTAGGGTTTTATTTGTAGGGTTTTTATATATATGTAAATTTTGCAAATATTATATTTAAGTTTTTATTTATTAATTGTTAGATACTTATGTCATAAGTTTTACTTATAAATATGTTAATTAATTTAAATAAATAAATAAATATATTAAATTTTCGAATCGGACCAACATCAGTATTCCATCTTATTTTTTTCGAATTCGAATTCGGTTCGTCGAATATTTTTTCGGATAAAGATTCAAGATTTCGAATACAGATTCGAAAAGAATTTTTGGATATGTTCGGATTTCTGACATCCTACAAGTTACAGAGGAGATAGGAACTTAACTTCTTGTTTCTGTAACTATGTAGGAGGAAATTTAGTTACTTGAAGAAGTAAAAAGTTGAACGTAGTTTCTAGGTCTGATGCAGAGATAGAGTACAAATTTATAGCATAAATTGCTTGTGAGATGGTCTAATTAAGTTCATTGTTGATAGAACTTAGGTTTATAATCTAATCTTCTATGTCGATGCATTGTGACAATTATGTTGCGATATTGCCAATAATTCTATTTTCCATGAAAGATCGAAGTACATTGAAGTTGACTACCATTATGTACGAGATTTAGCACTGAATGGAATAATTTTTACTCTTTACACACCATTACTTGATCAACTCACTAACATTTTCACAAATGGTCTTGCAACAAGTGTTTTCAAGTCTCTTTGTAACAAGTTGAATTTGTCTGTATATGTGCTTCAACTTGAGAGAGAGTATCAGAGTTGTTTACGTTATTTAAGGTATATGGATAAATGGATATTCATTTAACATTACTCTCTATAGTTTCTTATAAATTGTCTTGTAGACTCTCTTTTGCTAATTAATCAAATTACATTTATCATCTAACTATGTTTAGGATGAATTTTAAGTCGAGAGGATGTCCATAATTTTACATTGGAAGGTCCATATGTATGTTCCCTTTTCCTTTTAATTACACACGGACCCTCCCAAGTACCCCACATTGGTGGGAGTCTTTTGAATAGTTGTTCAAAAATAGTGAGAACTTACATATAATAGATTAAAAATGCACTTCAAGGTTTGTTTGGCCACTTTGGACTAGCTAATTTGTGTATGTATGAACTTTCCCATGGCTGCCTTTTTAACACAACTGTACACTACAATATTGTTGATTATTGCGAAAGTTAAGGATAGTTAATTGCATAAGATTGAGTTAAACCTAACATTAACTTTGTACATTACTTTAAAGTTTTCTCCCTTAGTTTTCATCTTATATAAATTTTAGCTATGGTCTATGTTAGAGGTGGAAAAGATAAGGGAAAAAGATAATCTATTGTTTTTGTGTAGGTTCATATATATAAGATAAATTAGTTATTTTAGACTAAATGGATATTCAATAACCCGATTATCAATGATAGTTAACCCATATATATATATATATAACACTCCTTCTTAAGTTGGAATATACATATCAATTATGTCCAGTTTGTTACATAATGACTTGAAAATACCAACACTTAATCCATTTACGAAGATATCAGCTAACTACTTTGATGACTAGGTGTAAGGTGTAAATACATCTTTCATAACTAGGTCTCTTACATAGTGACAAACAATCTTTATGTGTTTGGTGTTTCATGGAAAGTAGGATTATTTACAATAAAAATGACCGCCTGATTATCACAATGCATCAACATGAGCTGGTTATTATTGAAATCAAGTTTCACCAAGAGTGACTTAATTTATATCATCTCATAAGCTGTTTGAGTTAAGAATCTATACTCTGTTTCAGTACTGGATCTTGACACTACATTCTGTTTCTTACTGCGTTAAGTGATCAAGTTTCCTTTTATGTAAGTACAGAAATCAAATCTTTTCGGTCTCTTGCATATCTTGAATCTGAATAAGCTATGTTTTTCATGTGATCATTTCTTTTGTAGATTAAGTCTTTGTCTGGAGCGTCTTTGAGATAAAATAGAACACATAGAGCTTCAGTCCAGTGCTCTTTCTTGGGCTCATGCATAAACTGGCTCAATAGACTGACGCATATGAGATATTTGATCGAGTCACTGTCAAATATATGAGCTTTCCAATCAATTGTTTGTACTGACTGCGGTCCTCGTGTCTTAGAAGATCAATGTCTGTTCAATTGAAGTACTTTCTTGCTTGCATCTTAGGAGGCTTGTTTCTTGTAAAAGATTTAGAATATATTTTCTCTGGAACATTTGCATAGGCAAACTCAATGTTAAAGAAATACTACGATTTTCTCATATCTTTGGTGACAAAATAAACCTTCAGATGTTCTTTAATGTCTGTAATCTTCTTTTTATCACTTCCAGTCATATTATCCACATATACTGTAAGAAGAACATATCTGTAAGTAGTTTTCTTGTAGAACATCAAGTGATCAACGACATATCTTTGGAAACAATCAACTATAATCATTTGACTGAACTTCTCAAATCATACTCATGGACTCTGTTTTAGGTTATAGATTGACTTCTTCAGTCTGCATACTCTATCTTCTCTTTGAGAAAAATAATTTGGAGGTTGCTCAATAAGTACAAATTCAGTCAGATTACCATATAAGATGGTATTTTTTACATCTTATTGGCACAAATCCTAAAAGTTGTTGATAGCAAGGGATGGTATAACTCTGATGGAATTGAGACAACTGACCGGAGAGAAGGTCTCAGCATAATTAATACCTTATATCTGAGTGAATCCATGAGCAACCAATGTGGTTTTGTATCTATATGTTTCTGTTGGCTTTGTACTTAATAGTATAAATTCATCTATAGGTAACCATTATAACTCTGATTGTGCAGGTCACCAACTTCCAAGTGCCACGTCTAGTCAGAGCAGCAATCTCCTCATCTATTGCAGTCTTCGAATGAGGAAGTGATAGTGTTTCTTGATGATTCATGGGAATAGACTCAACAGAAAGGGACAAAGCAAAGTTACGAAAATGAGGATGAAAAGAATCATGACACAAAATTGAAGATAGAATGAGTAGTAGAAGAACGAGTATCTTTACGGAGAATAGTAGGAAGATTGGAAAAGTTGGAGGATGGATTTGTATTTGCAGAGGAAGTCTGTTTGGTTGTAAGAGGCACTGAGGTGGGTTGCCATTGGTGGTATATCTGTAAGGGACAAGAGACATGTGTAGGCACATTTTGAGTTTTTGGTGTGTCTATATCCTGAGGTTCAACAAAAGATGGATGGGAGACGAACTCAACAGGAGGCGTTTTCTCATCAGAGTAGCACATAGATTCAAAAAAGTTGATATAATAGAGACAATATTTCTGAGTAGGAAGGTGAAAATAGCGATAACTCCTTTGTATTCTGAATTACCTCACAAAAGCAAACTTGATGGATTTAAGAGATAGTTTATCCAGATTAGGAGAGAGGTCCTGAACAAAAGTTATACACCCAAAGACATGAGGGATTAAGGAAAATAAGGTTGTGTTAAGTTTAAGACGGCGAAGTGGGACTTTATCCTCAAGAGGAACAGAAGGCATCTGATTGATGAGGTAAGTGACAGTGAGCACAACATCAGACCACAGAGATTTTGGAATGTTCATATAAAACATAATAGTACGAGTAACGTCTAATATATGTCTATGTTTACGCTCAGCAATTCTATTTCATTGTAAGGTGTAGGGACACGAGGTTTAATGTATAATCCTTAATGAAGTACAATAAGATGTAACTTTGGATTGAACAAATTTTAGGGTATTATCAGCATGCAAATATTTTAGAGTAATATCAAATTGATTTTTTATTTCTGTAAGAAAGGTTTTGTGAACATCATAGATATGGCCATGATCTTTTAAGTAAATATACCTAAGATACTTTCAAAAATCATCAATGAAAACTATATAATATCTATGATCATTGATGGAACTCTAGATGGACCTTAGACATCACACTGGATTAACTCAAACATATTAGGATTCGATATAAGATGCAACTGTCTAAAGGAAGTATGATGGTACTTACCTAACTGACATGATTCACAATCGAAATGAGAAATAGAACACCAAAGTAAGGATTGCTGTAGCTTTTGGTGAGATGGATGACCTAATCAAAAGTGCCACAACGAAGAAGGCTCAAATGTGTATGCCACAGGCGTAAGTCTTCAAGGTATCATCATTAATTAGTAGGTATACACCATTTTCTCGTTTACGATCCAAATCAATCTTCCTCTCCGTTTGTAAATACTGAAAAGTGCAATGGAGAGGGAAAAAAGTAACGTAACAACATAATTGTTTAATAATAACACTAATTGACACAGGATTAACAGGAAATCAGGCATAAAAAGGACATTTTCAAGAGAAAGCTGCGAAAAGATTTGCACAATCTCTTCACCTGAGACAGGACAAGATCGACCATCGACAACTACCATAGATTGAATATCAAAAAGTTGAGATAAATGAGTAAATAAATTTTTTGTACCTGATATATGGGAGGAGGTATAAGAATCAAATGATCTAGGAAGAGTCTTTGGATGCAAGGAGAGTACTAGTACCTGTGAAGATTACTTGTGTAGTTGTGGTGGTGGAGTCAATGACTTTTAGTTATAAAAGTTGCTCATAGTCAGTCTGAGACACAGTAAAAGTTTACTTGTCGTTGGTCGAAGCTACATGTGGTGACTCTGTACTAACATGTGTTGTTGATGGTCTACCAATCAGATCAAAGATTGGTCTACTTGATGTCTTAGTCGTCTACAGTGTGAGCATTTTGGATGTCTGTCGCTGTCTGACCTACCATGACCACTGCTCTTGTGATCGTCACGTCCACATCCCTTCGTAGTTGCCATAGTTGATGATTCTGGAGTCGAGATAGTAGTCACTGTAGAAATCCATAACATCTTGCCAAAGGCAGTCTGTAGGTCTAACAACATCCAAAATTTGTTCTTGAATCTATGAACTAAGATCAGAATTCGAACTAAATAGACAGATAGCCACTGCAAGTTCCTTGCGATATCTCTTCATTTGGTGGAGATCACCAGTAAGAGGTTGATACATTTCAAGTTCATCAAGTAAAGCACATAGAGGAGTAAAATACTCCTGTGCAGTTTGTTCATCTTGACGGAATGTAAACAACTACTTATAGACTTTGAAAACTTGAGAGATGTTCTTCTTGTGTCCATATACAAGTTGACATATATCCCAAATCTTTTTGGTGGTAGTAACATAACACCACATGCAACTGAAACTTCCATAATGTTTCCAAGCCATGTCACAATCGTTACATCATCAACACACGAATCCTCATTGGCGGCATCTTTACTGTCCGGAGGAGGGTGTGTAAGGTACTTCAACTTTCGATATGCAGCTATGAAGGTCTCAAAGTTTTGCGACCAGAGAAGATAATTGGTGCCATTTAGTTTCTTAGAGGTGTCACTAAAATGCTTTACTAACGACTCTTGAGATGCTATGTTAAAGTAAAGAAGAAATAATAGACAAGAAGTGAATTGGATTGCTTACCAACATGTATGGATATGACATATTCACACATAAACAGAGACGGAAGACAGCTTAAAACATGGCCTGAGGTGTTGGACTATGACACGGGAGGGGCTAGACTCCCCCTATGCTTGGACAGGAGAGGATCAAAGGATTCACCGACAGCTGGACATGTGCTGGAGATGCCTGGACTGGCTAGCTATGGTTGACGGTTGGCTTGGAGGGCTCCGACGGTTGGCCTGGAGGGACAGGAGGGGAGAACCAGCGGTGTTGTGGTTGGTAGAGGCCTTGGCAGGGGCTGTCGGCGTTGGTGGAGGAGCAGTTGCTGACCGGCAGCTGCTACAGTGGTGGTTGGTGGCTGGAAGAGGGGTAACGGTTGCCTAGGGTTTGATCTTAGGGTCTAGTACCATGTTAGAGGTGGAAAAGATAAGGGAAAAAGATAATCTATTGCTTCTGTGTAGGTACATATATATATAAGATATATTAAATATCCTACACTAAATGGATATCCAATGACCCTATTACCTATAATACTTAACCCACACATACATATATATATCTCTAACAGTCTAAAATCTGTGACTTTTAATCTACTGGAATTACAATTTTTGTGATATTCTGTTCCATTTTGTTAGTTGCTACCACCACCTTCAACAATTGACTGCCTTGACATTTGTTTGCTATGATTGATCACAGTGTGTCATTATACAAATTAAAGATAGATATAAATTGATCGATCATCCCAGTAAAATTTGAAACCTTTTAAAATGTTCAGACATGGAAGAAGACACTTCCTGGTGGTTCATTTGGTTGCTAAGAGTTTTGCTTGAAAATATTAAATCCTGAAATTAGAAAAACAAGTCTAAGATTGTAGTTTTAGTGTTTCATTTTGTCTTGGAAAAGATAATTATAGTGTTTTATTTCTATCATTTTGAATTTCTTGATTTCAACTGTTGTTATCAAATATTTAGTCATGAAAAGAGATATCTCTTGATGGCTCATTTGGTTTCTAAGAGTTCTACCATTCAATTGGAGATTTAAAATCCAGATTATAATTTTGGTGTTTCATCTTGTCTTGGTAAAGATGGTTTTGGTGTTAGATTTTAACATTTTAAATTTGTTGATTTCAAAAGTTGATGCAAAGCTTGTGGCAATGTTACCTTTCGAACATGAAGGCTAAGAAATCCCTTATTTGTAGGGAAATACTTGTAAATTTCTCATTTTACGTTAAAATTCTACTTTTAGTTTCATTATATGAAACTAAGTTAAAATTTGAAGGGATTCTTTTTTTCCTTGGTGCTCATATCGAATCTTGCTAATCATACTGTTACCAACATGAATATTGGGAAAAGAAAACAATAATGTTTATGTGAAAATTGCTTCTACCTCAAAATTTCTTATTATTCTTAAAATGTGGATAATACGTTTTTTGAAGAAATTGAGAAGTGTTTTTTTTTTTTTTTGCAGTTGACTGCAGCACAGATGGAAATTTTTTCATTGTTGCCAGAAAGCATACTCTAAGCATTCTATCAGTGAAATTTGATGAACTTCTTCAAATTCCCATTTTATCTGGAACATTGACCAGTCCAGGCTGCAATATTATTGGTATTTTCCCTTTTCCACTCGTTCTTCATTTATCACGATAATTTTTATTTCCAATTAAAATCAATTATCTTCAATAGTTGTTTTTTATTAGTTAGTTTCCCTGGTAACTTTCTTACGTTTCCATGAACTACTGTCTCTGTGCGTCATGTGGGTAATAGTTTCCCTAGGGTTGTATGGGATTTAAGATTTAGGACAGATTTCACGGATAGGGAAGTCTTGGACCTTGTCTCTCTGCTTGCTCTATTGGAAAATGTAGGCTCAAATTGCTTATACTAAGCGTCTGATTCCTGCATATGCTTGTGGGAGCTCGAGTGGGTTGTTATACTCAGATTTGAAGCAATAGGGTGCCGTTGAAATTCCAGTTTTTTTATAGAGACGAGAGTCCATTTAGGTAGTAGATGTGTCTTCTGTGGCATGGTGTATGAGAATCTTTGTCACCCTTTATGGGATTGTGAGACTGTGTATGGTGGCACTCCTTGATTGGGAAGAGCTTTTCGATCATATGTGGGGAAGATCTCTAGAGACGCTTTGAGAGGTTTGGAGGATGAAGGGAAGATGGTTGAGGTGTTGATGGATAATCTAGAGCACTCTTCCACATGCTGTGTTGTGGATCAGATGGATTGAAAGAAATCATCTTGTGAGGAAAATGTCAGAGTTGTTTCTTTGGTGTTGGAGTGGTGTTCAGCTGTAGATGTTGCTGACCTGTGTTTTCATGATTGGCTCCAAGGCCTCTTGATGGTTTAGATTTGTGTTTTACTTTGTTTGTTCCTTTTTTCTTTCTTTGGCTTAGCTTCTTGATAAGCCTCCCCTCTTTATATTTCCTTTAATCATTTTTCAATAAAATTCTGATTTTCTGCTAAAAAAATGTTCAATAAAGGGGAAGTTTTCGGGGGGGGGGGGGGGGGGGG
>JAMKQA010036890.1:0-12987 GCA_024699735.1 Posidonia australis | reverse complement strand
CTCTCTCTCTCTCTCTCTCTCTCTCTCTCTCTCTCTCTCTCACACAATGGAAACCTTTCATCCATTACTTTTCATGAATCATAAAATTAAAGAGAGATGATTTTTCCTTTTATTTTTTTAGTTACATTATTTTCTAGTTTTCCTCTATTATATGTATCTCTTTATATGTGTATGAATAGATGGAAAACTTTCATCCATGACCTTTATAAATCAGAAAACTATAGAAAGAGTGTGTGAGACAAGCTTTTCCCTTTTTAATGATGAATGTTTTCTAAATTCCCTCATTCATAAACATCTCTCAATAAATAAATAAATAACCAAAGAAGAAAAATTGAATGAGTCAAATAATTTATCATTTTTAATGTATATGGTCTTTACATATCTTATTAAAAAGGAATTTTTGTATACTTGGTTATTTTTATATTCATAAAATAATTTTTAATAAATATTCAAATCGTATTTTTTCCCTCAATTACAATATATATATGTATGTATATTTATGATTTATAATTCTTCTTTAGATTGAAATCGTTAAATTAAAATTTTACTATTCTAAGCTTTATTTATAGAGAACACAAAGAATAAAAATTTCATATCTCAGTGTCTACTCTTCCTTTTTTGTGAATTACAGATTGTTTAGAATTACTTTTGTTTTCCCATAAGATTGTGAAACATTTACTTATTGCTATGTATTTTTCTTATCCATGTTTATAAAAATGTTATAAATGTTAATATGTTGTCTTTGAATAAAAACCAAGTTCTACAATTTTTTTCCAACATTTTTATGGACAAAAGACTCTTGCTTTTAGTTTTCCTATGATATATAGACAAATATAAATATGTTAGCAATGTAAAGTGCAGAGCTAGTGTTAACACCTTTACTTTTTTATTTTTAAATTTCATGATTTATAAAAAAATGTAATCATTATTTCTTACTTATAGTTTAGATCGAAGACTAGATAGAATGAAATTAGATAATTGGTATGACATTAAATTAAACTAGAGATAGAAGTTAGGTAAGAAACTTACAAATGACAATTAATCTCATGCAAACAACAATCTCACGGAAGCTAATGCTTATGTTTTTGTGCTTTACATTAGATTTAAGAATCTGAAATATTCTAATGAAATTGTATAATTTTTTTATATCTCAGTTATTTAAAAGTTATTTAAAAAAATTGTGAGTTTGTGATATCCGAAATTAAGGTGCATACAAATTTAATTATTTATCTTTTTTTTTTGTACCCTGCACTGCATGGATTTTTCACTTGTTTTATCCAGTAAAAAAAATTAAAAAAAAGAGAGAGAGAGAAAATCTTAATCTTAATGTTAAATAAAACGGTGTGAAAATCTCTAACGGACCTCAAATACGACAAACGATGTTAAAGTCGTGAATACTTTCCAACCACGATGGTATTCACTAAGCCAGCTATCACTACCCGCGTATTTATCTCGTTCTTTCCCGTTTGCCCTCCAAAACCTCTAATTACGACCCCACCTCCCCACCCAATCCCCACCGCGTCCAGGACGAAGTAAACCCAAACCCCCCCCACCCTCCGGGCTCCAATTCGCAGAGGACCGGAGAAATCGGGTGGATTGGCGATGGCGATCTACTACAAGTTCAAGAGCGCGAAGGATTTCAGTGCGATCCCCATCAGCGGCAGCTTCGTCTCCGTCGTCGACCTCAAGCGCCAGATCATTGCCAAGAAGTGCTTCAACACCGGCAGGAACTACGACCTGCTCTTCACCGACACGTCGACGCAAGAAGGTACGGTCCGTAAGATCTTTCTTGTAGAAAATCGATGAGACTTTGGGATTAGATTAGTGTTTCTGTTGTGTACATCTTGATTTCTTATGTTTCTTCATTCCTGTAGTGTTTTTTTTCCCGTTTCGCTTTTTGAATTGAGTCTTTTGGAGGATCTTGGTGGTTCTTACGTAGAAGATTGACGAGATTGGGTTCGGATTAGATTGTGTATTACATGCGTGTTTAGGCATTGTAGGAATCTCTGTGTTTCCTGATCGTGTAGTTTCAATTGATTTGTTCCGATATTTAATAGACTACTGATTTTGTGATCTTTGATTTCAGAATATGTTAGCGGGTCTATGCTGATTCCCAATCACACTTCTGTTATAGTTCGGAGAGTTCCCACGCAACCTCACTCGTGCATCCGTGTCCAAGATGAAAGGTGATAAACTGATAATGCATCACTTAGTCTATGTTGTAGTAGCGTTTGTGTTTCTTTTTGATTTTTTCGTTGTGATTCTGTTTGTAGTAATGCTTCTATTACAATTTTACGTGTATAAAAACATCTTGCATTGATGGTAGGAATCTACTGTATTAGGGCAATCTTTAAATTTTTTATTGATTGTGGATGTCAAGACTTAAGAGTCAGTATGATTCTATGCACAGGCCTAAAGGTATGGACAGTATGGTGGAGGACGTCTCACAGATAATGGACAGCTCTAAACAGCAGCATGACGATTTCGCATGGGATGATTTTGGAGAAGACATTTACGCTACACCTGAGAAGCACAATGACCAATCAAGCAATCCTGCAGCGAGTCAACATGTCCAGAATAAAGTGCATGCCTCGATCAAAACGCCACCTTTAGACTTACAAGGGCGAGTACTTTTTTTTTATATAGCCTGACAACAGGCTTTGTAACAGTACATAGCCATGTTTGATATATAAAGCTTCTGCTCATGTCTTAATACATTTGTTACAGTCAACCCATGGTAACCATTGCCTCGAGAAGTTTTGAGGAAGGAAGTCACGGCGCATCACCATCTAAATGTAATTCTGGTGCTTTCCCATTTTCCTTATCTGTCTATCCTGGTTGTTGAGTGTTTGACTATTTTATTAATCAGGAATTCTTCTTCGGTTATTTGCTTCCTCATTTCCTCCAAATTAATACTAGATTAACGTCCTTTTTCCTATGGGATATCTGATTAATTGATAGTTCTTAATTAATCTGCAAGAGTGAAAAGTGTTTAACATCATTCCTGAAAACAGCATGTCTGCACGTTTAAGAGTGTGTAAGACTTCTGTCTCTGGTTCTTGGACGCCTTGTTGGCTGTTGAACTACCACTTGTGTACATATAATAGTTTGAATGAAAATGTTTGTATTGTTTTTAATATTTTCCTGTAGAAGGAAGGATTATACCATCATTCACCTTGACAGTAAAACATCTGAAAGCATTTTGTGACTGTTAAGTTTAATATGCTTGCCCTTTCGAACCATTCAATTGCATGATCCTACTAAAAAGGCTGAAGATTTTGTTTTCTGTGTCTTGTCCATCCTTCTATAGAGGGTCTGTCTCAACCATGTGTTTTGAAAATAGGAAAAGCAAAAAAGGAAAATTTATAGTTCATCGAAGATCGGAACAGAAGTATAGAATGGTAGGGAACATGTTTTTTTATAGAAATAAGCTTTCTTGAATACCTATCTTATGGAATCTCAAAGTTGAATTCAATACATGTTGTCTACAGTAAACAGGGTGCACTTTTAGAGTAATGCACTAGGCAGCTTACCAAGTGCCATCTTTTATTTTGTGACATGCATGGAGGACTAACGCAATTTACATTTACAGAATTATTATTTATATTCGCCTGATTCAACCGAACAATTTTATAATAAATTGTTTGAAATATAGAATACCATGTGCTTTTAGAGCAATATGTAATATAACTCTTTCAGGAGAGTACCTTCACAATAACAGGGATGCACTTATTCTGCAAAATTCACCATCACCAATAATCTCTTCTAATAGAATTTAGTAAATTAATTTTATTTTTATCATTTCAACAAGATATCATTCAAGCTGACATTTACTGATTTTTGTCAACTGAAGGTTCACATTTGTTGAATCAAAGGACACCTCCCAAAGGCTATGTTTGCTACAGATGCAATATTGTTGGTATGTTTGAATTTGTGGTAAAGGAGGACGAATTTAGTCCTCATTGCATATCCTTGTTGCAATAATACTTATATCTATACTATTCCTGCCAGGACATTTTATTCAACATTGTCCTACAAATGGTGACCCCAAGTATGATCTAAAAGCATCGAGGCCCTTGTGGGGCGCCAAAGAAACTCAGGGTAGTGGTGCCGCTTGTAAGCCAGATGGGTAAGCACATTTCTTGCCCTAATTTTCTTGTTAACATGCAAGCATAGCTATTCTAACTTTGCTTTCTACATTAAATAAATGCAGGGTTTCATTTGAGAAAGAAACTCTTGGATTACCTTTAACATATTCCCTTACCGGTCTTCATCCAGAGCTGCAGTGCCCACTATGTAAAGAATTTATGAAAGATGCTGTGATGAGCAAGTGTTGTTTCCGAAGTTTTTGTGCTAGATGTAAATATCTAACATTTTGTGTAACATTATTTATGATGTTTAATTGTCAGCTTGTACTTTTTTTTGATATGCTCTAGTACCTTTGTGATGTAATACTGTATTTCTATAGCAGCTATTTTGTATATATTCCTATAACTACCATATTGTACTTGTTTTTTAGTATTTCGTAACGCCAGCATCGTTGTGGATGTATATAGTTGTTTAAACGCAATACACTGTAGATAGAAATGTTATGCTCCATCTTCACTTGATTTGCATTCCGATGATAGTCTTAATTCTCTTTTTATTTATTCCAAAGATTGCAAATTATAGTAGATTTTTCAACATTCGTTAATTTTTCCACCCTGTTGTGAGTTGTGTTAAACTTTGATCTCACTCTTTCTGTGATCTAAATTCAGGCATCAGGGATCAACTACTTTCAAAGTTGACATGTGTTTGTGGGGCAAAAAATTTATCAATCGACAACCAGATTCCTAATAATACGCTAAGAAAAACCATCACTCGCATTTTGAAATCGACAACCAACAGCTCTTCGGAGAAAATTAGAGACTTACGTCAAGGTTTGAAAGGTGTCTCTTTTCTAGGAATGTAATGGGGCCTATTGTGTGATGGAAAAATGATTCTCTCTCTTTTTCAGATACGCAA
This sequence comes from Posidonia australis, assembly GCA_024699735.1. Taxonomy (NCBI): domain Eukaryota; kingdom Viridiplantae; phylum Streptophyta; class Magnoliopsida; order Alismatales; family Posidoniaceae; genus Posidonia; species Posidonia australis. The sequence goes on along the minus strand of JAMKQA010036890.1, from coordinate 7,983 downwards.
TCTTCTCGACAAGCACCAGCTGACGGACAAACACCTCCAATCTCTACCAACATGAAGAGCAGCCATCCTTCAAATTGTTCGACACATACTCCAAAAATGGAGCAGGGAAGCGAGAATGAAGGGTGTGTCAGTGCTACCATGGTGCAGCATTCAGGAAAGGATGTGAGACACGGCAGTTCGTGTGACGTAGCATCAGCAAAAGGTGGTGGAAATGTGTTGGCTTCACAAGAAACCACGTTTGCACCTAGTAAACAACTTTCAAGTGAGAAAATATAGAACATATTTATTTTGGGTGATAAATCCTAGGCCTTTTAAAATTGACTGCATTTTTTGGAAGGTAACATTGCATAGTTTCAAACTTGTACTTCTCCTCTCTTTTTTTGCAGGAAAGAAGAGGAGGAGGGCATGCATCCCTGAGATTGGTTAGTGTGTGCTTGGGTCTTTTCTGTTATATAAAATTCTTCATTTTTTGTCTTTCAATATATATATATATTGAGCGGTAGCCAGTATTCCTACTGAATCATTTGAATAATCAGTCTTGCGTCTATGGTTGCAGCCTTTTCCAATGCACAGTGGAACACATCTGGCTATCCAGACTCGGGTCTTTTGACAGCATCATCATGCAATCCTTACTATGTTGACCTTGTGGCTGCGTCGTCCTGCTACCCTTATTATGCTTTCATGGATGCAGTTGGAGTTCTAGGCCCCGGCCATCTGAATGCACCACTCTGCAGTCCTTACCCTGTTGGCACATCGTGGACTGTAGATGGACAGATGGCTGCTTCTCCTTGCATGTCAAAGGATGCATTCAAGGGCCAAACTTATAACACACACATTCTTCCTCGGAGGTTCGTGTGCCGTTTTTACTTTCCTTTTTACTGATCAAGTGTGATCTGTTCTTTGAGTGTGATGATTTTCCTTATATTTTTATGGTTTAGTCATGGATGCATGGAACACATGAAGAGTACAAAAACAAACAGAAATCGGAGTCAAGATGCTATTAACGACCCTTTGAAGTCAAAGCCCGTATGTTCTCTACCGGTTCAGTTTATTGTTCTCAAACGTTGTGCTTGTAATCTCATCAACTCGCAGGATTTCACAACTAAATATTTTCTAAATTTCTACCTTGTGTTTTGTTGCATTAATTACTGTATTTTGCTACTGAGAACTTCAAAATGTGTATTTCGAAAGAAATGCCTTATATGAGTCACTACGAAACAGAATATCCATCGGTTGCACCAGTCATTCAGGCAAGTAAATACACGACCAGAGAACATTTCCAAATATTGTGCTGGTTCCGTCGTATTTGTATCACATCCACAACATTATCGTTGGATCGGTTATGCAATGTTCTAGTGTTCATCTACGGTTTATTGATATCCAATTATAATGCAACGAGCACAGGCAACGATTTTTGCAAAAACTGTCGTTAATTTTTCATTTATTTTATTGCAGATATTGTGTTAGTTATATACATACAAGGAAGGGAAAAAAAGAAACTATCCCTCTGTTATTGTCCAATTGTCCAAAAAAGGGACCCTTGCCCTAACATATTGAAATGGCCTACACTTGTTTGCGATTTTCTTTCTGGACTTGGAATATCTTCTGAACATCCTAATCTGTAGTTTTAATCATCGAGCTTTTCTTATGCTAGTAAAAAAATAATGGCCTCGATTTGATGATATAATTGTTCATTGGTGCTTGCTGGCGCTGTTACTTTGTTACTGTGGGTAAACTTAAGTTTGCATATTTTTCAGTAGTGCCTTGCTCATTACACGTTAGTGTATTGTGCAGTAAGAAAAATAGATGAATTGGTTGATTGCTCTATCATATCATTATGAGTTTGTATATATTCATCACCACTTAACTATCGTTATTTCGATTTTTGCTTACCGTCCAATTTTGATCCAAAGAGCTCAACGCATCCACAAACTAGCAAATGGCAATGCTTATATAATATCCATGAATTCACATTTTCTGCAATTAATTATGCATGTACGTACAGAAGAAGCACATATACGATGCAAATGGCAACGCATTTTCTGCAATTATCCATGAATTCACATTTTCTGTTACATTTTCTGCAATTATGCGAATGGCAACGCATCCACATATACGATGCATACGTGACTTATTTTAAATCAGAGAAGGAAGAAACACACTTCACATCTAAATTGTTATGTTTATATAACTTTATAGGCCTCACTTATGACCCATCATGAAACACCGAGCTCACCTTCTCCAGCAACAACGGACCAGTACTTTAGATGCCACAGAAGAAGCTTGCCTGGTGACAATTCAGACGATGAACGCCATTTCAAGAGACGACGCAGGGAGCGTTTGCCATCCTCACCACATGGAAGAGCTGGTTGTTGGGGCATGGAGGAAGAAGGGAGGCATTCTAGATGTTGGCATGGTGATGGACTGGTAGTTTGAGCTTGGAAGATTTTTCTCTCATGTAGATAACAATTACAATCACTTCTTGTTTTGGGAGAAAGGCCGTTAATCTGTATTGCTCTACCATTTTTCCTCTTGATTGTTGAAAGTATTGATTCTTTTGTATTAATTTTCTTTCACAAGAATATAACACAAGCATGGATTTCATGAGCTTACAATAAAAATATCAGCACAAAGATTTTGATCATTTTGGTTGAGAAAAGGAGTGGTTTAGTGAGAGAATCAATCAAGTTTGGACTGGATGTGAAGATGTGAAGGTTTAGCCATAAAACAAGAGGGAAAGATCTATGATTCTTTTCTCCAGTTACTTGATTACATCTTCTTGTGTTCATCAGATATTGTTTTGAAAAATGGTGGACTCAAATTCTGATTCATCGAGTGATAGATCTACAATCTCTAGGAGCCCATCCTCAAATGGAACAAATGAATCTATCCCAACATCCCACATCTTGGGTCTCTCCTTGTGTGTATTTAGCGCTCTTCCTTGAAAGAAGTCGAAGATTTGTGTGCACAAATATTAAATCTCAACCTTGCTGTGAGTTTGTTTCATTCTTTGTCATTGAGTTGGCGAACGAGTATGTGCTCCAATTCTTTCTGCAACACGAAGAAGAAGAAGGTTGTCCAAGTAACCTGATAGCCAATCATTGAAGAGGAGAGTACCATGACAATGAACCTTCCACTATATTCTTGGATCCACAATGCCCTAATCGACAATTGAATCATGTTCACCGAACTCTTGCATAAGATGAGCAAATTTAGCATATTCAACATTCACCATTCTTCTCTCCTCAGCATTAGGAAAAAAATTGTATGACGCATTCGTTCCTTTTCGTTGCAGCTTTACTATCCTTGTGAGGAGCAGCATGCTTTTTCCCAACACCAATCCATTTGACACTATAACACCTACAAAAAAGATAATGAATTATTATCTCGATAACAAAGAAAATACACTTGCAACTCTGATTTAGATAATAAAGAAGAAAATATGGTTATTGAGGATTCAATAAATGAGCTAGATATTGAAGAGGAGTGTTACTTCTATTTTAGCTATAGATTAAAATGTTGCGCACCACTTGACAGAAAGTAGACTACATGACAAGTAGATTCTTCTTAACCAATTTGTCGTGGTGTAATTGACTAAGAGAAACGGAACTCATGCGTGAAGGAGAAAAGTCATGGATGTGAATGTCCTAGATCTATTAGATGTACGGATCTTCTCAGAGGCGAGACGAGAAAAAGGTATGGATTATGATCACAGGTGGAGAATCTGATAACATGATTGGAGTAATGGAAGTAGGAAGAGAAGAGGGTGCAACGACAATGAGAGAACCCTAACAAGAATGAAGATGGCTTGAGTTAGAGTTTTTATAGATCAAGTGTACAAAAGAAATTTTGAAGGATAAATACTTTCTTAAAGATTACTACAACAATTATCAAACGAGTTTTTTTAGAAATCTTTAAAAAGTTGGTCCTTAAAAGCTTAAATAAATAAAAAAAAGCTTTTTCTAATAAATGTCTATCCAAATATACGTATCCAAACAATACCTAAAGAAAATATGATTGTCCAAGAATAACAATTGTTGCCAACTCAACCACATATGATTTGGAGCACTATTCTTGCCACAAGCGACATGAAACCGAGTTCTTGACAATCTCAGGAAGAAGCCCTTTACTGACCTCCCGCTTCTCCTTTTACTTGGGCTTTAAATGGGACGACATGGGCCTGGGACGTTAATAGATCTTGGTCGAAGGATATTAAAATTTTTATACAAATGGCTTCAAGGTATGGTAAAACAATTGACCAAGATTAAACAACCAAAATTTGACCGAAGAACAGCAAGTGACAGCAGACACAGCTTTGTACGTGACCGAGACAGATGGATGTGCATTCTTAACGTCATCACAGGAAGACCCTCAAGAAATTTTCCTGTCATCACATCACAAGAAGTCTATTTGACTGTAAGCAGTTAAAATTGAGTCAGACGTAAAAGCAATTAACATGTCGTTAGCTTGCGAACAAGGAAAAATGATATCTACATCGGTCATCTGTTTTATCTATCAATCATAGGAGTGGACTCGGTATAATGTGAATTTTTTTTTTTTTTTTGCAAACAGTAGATTTCGGTATAATGTGATTCAGTATAATGAAAGCAGACAACATCTGACTTTTGTCAGCCACTGATTCACGGATGAAGTGTGAACGAATGGATTAGCTTGTAATAAAAATTATTATAAGTTTTTCTATGATGATTGTTGATAATAAAAAATCATCTTCTAGAAAATTATTATATATATATATATATATATATATACCATGCATGAATATTTTTTAAATCTAAAGGTATAATTTGAATTTGAATTAATGTCTTATTAAAAATTTCGAATATAAATAATTAAACTAAAAATAAAATGTTTTTAAGAGTTAATTACTTGATAGTACCCTAAACTATCATTGATTTTCACTTTAACATCCTATACTTCAAAATACATCACTTTAGTGTCCTAAGTTTTAATTTTTTTAAAATAAATGTAATTAAGACTAGTAGTGTTAAATTTTTACTATAGTGATTTTTATGACTTTTATTTACTTTTCTTTTTTCTTTCTTTATCACACATTTTCTATTTCTTTTCTTTGCTGCTTCAGGACTTCTTCTTCCCTTCATTCTCCCTTATAAGTTTCTCTTCACAATCATTATTAATGTTCCACTAAACATTCTTTGAAAGAATCACCATTTTTCTTTGTTCAACAAACAATCCAAATGAGTACTAGTAGTAGAGAAGAAAGTTGACAGTGGTGAAGTTTACAAGGCAGAAGCCATCCAAGAGACCACTCCTTGTTTTCCTCTTCTTCTTCCCCATCTCTCTCCTCATCTTCCTCATCCTTTTTACCTGCAACAGCTTCCTCTGCTTTACCATGGAATCCATCATCCACCACGCTTCCTTCTCCATCTACCATTTTCATTAAGGAAGTGAAACCTATATCATAGATCCTCGTAACAGGGGAAGAAATCTCCGCTCTTGTCCCTTTTTTCAACAAAGGTTGGAGCTTTTGTAGGAGACTAGTAATGGATCGTCGTTGTCAATGGTGAAGTGGAAGATGTAGACGAGGAGTAGAGTTTTGTTCCTCAGGACCCTACACCCTAATGCCAAGTCAAGGTAGTTCTCCACTAGGGCTAAGGGATTCTTCCATGATTGTGGGAGTTGATTCTATATGACTTAGATTTCCTCATTAGAGTCCTTTGAGAGGAGGGAGATGTTCGACATGGAGAGCATGTTCAAGTTCCATCTAGATGCTTGTTTGCTTGTCCTCTTCAACACCATGGACACCATTGTTGGTGCAAGACTACTTCGACTATTCATCAATAGGTGTTACTATGCTTGGTCAAGACCTTGTCCTTGAACTACACTTATCTCCTCAAGAACACTCTAGTGGACTAGTGGTTTAATTAGCTATGTAGAGGTGAGGTTAAGTCTGGAAATAAAAAAGAAGATATATAACATCAGAGATATTTTTGTCTACGAATTATTATAAAATCTACTTTCACTCACAAAAATATCAAAGTGATTGACCACGAAAAGTTAGGATATCAAAGTGAAGAAATAGGAAAGAAAGAAAGAAGAGATGAAGAAGAATAAAAGAAATAACGTTAAGGGTGTTTTTGTCCAAAATTATTGTAAAACATAGAAATATTAAAGTGATTGATGGCTAAAGTTTAAGATACTAAAGTGATGTGTTTTGAAATATTTTATATTAAAGTAAAAAATCAATGATAGTATAGGATATTATCAAGTAATTAACTCAATTTTTAATCTATGATTTTGAATATAGTGTGCCACACTCATAGCTAGTTTAGATCAAAAGGGTTTATATTTGATCTCTAAATCTCATAATAATTAGAAAAGTTACAAACTTACAATGTTCAAAAATATGGGAATCTTTTATAAAAATATGGCCCCAGTCATAAACAAGAACGTGCGTCTAAATGAGTAAATGACCTTTCAAAAGTAGATCTTTTGACTTGAAATCCAAGTTGTTTACGAGTTCAACTTCTTGCAGTATGGTTTTATGGGATGATAAGAACTTTGACAGTAGGATAGATGTACCTGACGTGTAATAAAAACATATCAAAGAAATCAATCTACTTTTCTATACAAAAATTTCAAGGTTCAACCACCACACCATCTTAAACATATGATGTTCTTGTTGTTGAGAAGATACAAGTAGAACGAAAATGCCAATGTAGTGACTTGTTGTAGGCTTTCGAGAGAAAAAAGTTCCTTTCCACGCCAAAGTTGAAATTGTATTCCATTTGCCTCTATCGAAAATAAAAGAGGAATCTTAGCGTTACAAAGCATGGAAGGGTCCGAGACACAAACGTGCTTCTAGACGACCTTTTCATTTGAGCTGAAATCCATACCATTTACAATCCTTCATGGTATCATTTCTATGATAGTGATACGAACTCTAGTGGCAAAATAGATGTGTACTTGACATGTAGAAAACATACTTAAAAGCTTAAGACTGAAGTCGTTCGCCATAGAGCCTATTTAAGTTATAGAGACTGAAGATGACTGATATAAAAGAAGAGTGACATGACTTAGCCAATGTCCCAATTTTATTAAAGAAAGAACAAAAAAGTATCCATTATCCAACTAATAGGATTCAGTTGGTAAGAATTCTTGTTAGTATCTATCTTTTTAATGAAAATGGTAATATATATACATATATATTAATTTAAAAAAAAAAAACTTGACTATGAATACCATCACTAAATATACAAAAAGGTATATTGGTTTCTATCCTCGAAGTATCTAAGGAAACCAAAAAAAGAGATGTACTACTTAGACAAGACAAAGTAAGAACCAAATAGAAAGATACATAACAGAGTTTGAACAATATAAGTTAAAACCAAGCAACAGTCCAATTAAACAATTGATTTGATTAATTCAGATATAATTGCAAAAGTGGATGGCTCTATAGAGTCGCCTTGTGTCCCACCAAGCCTATTAAATGAAGCCATAGGAGAGACATCCTAGATAGGATGTGTTTAGTTCCAATCTTGCTTAACTTGGTTCAAAATTGGTGATAGATTATTTTGCTTAACAACCAAAGTATTTGTCCAAACTAGAAACAAAATGTGATGAAATATTGAATAAATATTTTAATCTAAATTCCTAACTACACCAATATTTCTATTAAGCCATAAAGTTCAAAAAAGGACCATAGCCAAGGAGTTCCAATCTTAACAGGAGAAACTTTTACATAACAGTAAATGGTTTGTGTAGGTGCCTATAGTAAACTTTTCCTGTAGGCACCCCATTTGTTTTAATTTTTTCTTTTTAAAATAAAATCTAATTATATAATTAGTTAATATATAATATAATCTAATATGTGTTAAGGTTTCATTCTATTCTGAGTTATATTCATCGTTAAATTTTAATCTAAAATTTAAAGGTTAAAATTTGACAAAATATGTTGAAATTTAAGGCCTTTAGATTAGAGGTTAATGGTTGTTTGATTTAAAT
>JAMKQA010036889.1:0-20211 GCA_024699735.1 Posidonia australis | reverse complement strand
AAAATTATTTGGACCAGTCCAAACATCACGTGTTAATGATATTTTACATAATAAACTAAAAAATATTCCAATTAAATCTTTTTTAAATGTTTTATAAATTATATTTCTTGTTGTATTTCTAGAAAAACTTTTAAACTGTGGATTTAAATAATTTTCCATACATGATTCAAAATTTTTATTTTCAGAAGAAAAAAAATGGTTGTTCGTCCTATACTATAAATTTAGTTATTCCTTCTTTAACTTATTCTGTATTATATTTCCAATTAATTATACCACTAGATCCTACTTGTAATTTCGATTGTTTTAAATTTGTGTTGTCATCTTTATTATGTTTGAGTATACATTTTTGTAAATGTCTAGATATATGACTTACACCCCCTCCCCTAGGACATGTGTATGTGGTATTACAATAATTACAGTAACACCTAGTTTGATCTACAGGATCTAATGTAACATGCTCCCAAACCCAAGAACTTTGTTTCCTAGGTTTTTAAGTGGTTGTGGACTGTGAAGTATGTGTTGGGATAGACTGAAGCTGATCAGACTCCATACTAGGGATATAGTCATGGCTACCAACATTACCAATATTTTTCATTTTAATATAAAAAATGAATATAAAATAATAAAACCCTTAACTCACAAAAACCAAAACCCAAAAATGGAGGGATTAGAAGTAAAGAATTTGGAAGGATTAGAGGTAGACAAATTTTGATGTCGCTGGCTCAGCTAATGTCGCGTGGAGACTAGAGAGTAGAAGACGGGGCAGAATCCAAAGCCAAACAGCGAAATCTTCACTTGAAAATCCTTACTTGAAAGTTGGAAGAAAGTTTTAAACTTGTAGTGGAGAAAAGAAGAGAAGATTGAGTTGTGAAGAAAAATGAATGGAGTAGGGAGGTATTTATAGGATAAATGGAGAGTTTTTTAAGTTTAAAAAAAAAAAAAAGGCATTGGCTATTGGCAACGGCTGTATAGCCGTTGATATGCAAACGGCTATATTATTTAGTCGTTGCTAAATAGCCATTACAGCTAGCTGCCCCTGCATGGTGCGTCAGCTAGGTGCGTCCTATATATATATATATTATTTTTACAAGTGGACCGACCCTGGCTGGCCCGGTCCAAACTGTTTTCACGGGCCAAATTGGGCCTAGTAAACGGGCCTTCATGGGCCTGGACCTTGGGCCTGGCACGGCCCACGGCCCACGATGGGCCTGGCCCTGCCCGACCCACGGAATTTTTTTTGGGCCTGGGCAGGGCCGGGCGGCCCAAGGCCGGCCAGACCCGATTTCCACCTCTAAGTACGCTGGAACCACCCCTACCCGACTTCTGTTTCATGCCTTGATGGTAACCTTGTATTCGTTTTTTCTAGATGGGGATTGAATCAGAAACATAGAATATAGAGTTAAATTACATATAGACTCCTGTATAATTACATATAAATAATAATATCAAAAGACTTTGCTATTTTAAAGGATATTTTGTTAAAGTATAATTTATTGGCATTTTTATTATTAGAATATAGCAACATGAAACATAATTGTTAAACTATATCTCTACAATTGTAAAATATTGTAATAAAAGCTATTATCTGGATCCTACTCCTTGAAATGGATAGAAGTAATAAAAGCTAGATATTTGTCAAGAGTTGGGTCTGGTGCTCTCTTAAATATTTCAGCTGATAGATCCTCCCCTTTGTGGTAAGAAATCAAAGGTTGTTTTGACATTATCAATTGTTTCTCCTCATATCAAGTGAAAAATGGAATCAACACAATTTTCTGGGAAGATAGGTGGTGGAATGGGGAAAAACATTGAGATACCTTGCCTGATTTATACAAGCTGGCAAAATTTAAGAAAGCCTCAATTAAAAAAAATTTAGAGGTTTATAAAACAGACTTTGATAGGCTATTCAGAAGTGCCATGACATTCCCCAACTCTAGTACTATTCAAAATCAGACTGAATGCTTACTGGAAATATTAAATAGCATTCAATTAATTCCTGAGGATGACACAATGAGATGGAACCCAACAAAAGAAAATTTCTCAGTGAAGTCTTGCTATAAAATATTAAATGACGAAGGGCTCAGATTTCAATTCTCTGAGGCCATTTGGAATAGTTGGGTCCCTATTAAAGTCAAGCTTTTTTCTTGACTGGTCCTCTACAATAAAATATTGACTAAAGACAATCTTCGCAAAAGAGGATGGTTTGGATCCGACTTATGCATATTTTGTAAGAGACATAAGGAAACCATTAATCATCTTTTCATTCATTGTTCATTTGTAAGCTCAATATGGAAGGCTTTTATTCTTGGATCTATGTATCCAACAATATTATCAATTGCAGATTTATTTATTCTACCACCTGATTTGAAATTTGAAATTTGTCTGAAAAGCTCTTTCTCCTTCATTCAAGTTTTACTGTGGATCATTTGGAGGGAACGCAATAACTGAATATTCAGGGGAATATGCAAAAATCCCAATATGCTTATAAATGATATTATCTCTTTGATTCAATGTTGGATAGATTGTCTGGGTACAGGTTTTGAAAAAAATGAATTCCTCCATTCTGTATCAACATTTCAACAGAATAGAGAACTGGGGCAAGTGCCATCAGCTCCAAATAATACCAGACCTGACATGGACAATCACCTGTCTACTCCTGCTTCCACTGAGGATGATATTCTACATTGATTAATATTCTGTTAATCAATTGAACTCAATGAGACTCTTTCTTTCATATTTTTTGGTAGCTAGTTGAACATTGGCAATTTTGTTCTAGAACATAAGGTTCTGTAAGGCTTGTATTATGACATTATATGTACTTTTGCTTTACTCTTGGTGGTGGTTGCATAACCAAGGGATATATCTATAATAGCTTACCGATTACAAAAAATATTGTAGAGTGAAACATGATTATCAAACTATTGCTCTGTCATTTTTTAACAACATCTCAACTATTTTAGTACTAAGCTTGTCGAGTACCTCAAAAGAAATCAGTAACTTGCTTGTCGACTTCATGTGGCCTGAGAAATTCAATGGTGCATTGAAAATGGTATCAAATAGCAATTCATTAGGAGAACATAATAGTAGGCATGCCAAGTCCTTCATTAGTAAATGACATTTCTTATGTTGATTTTAGACAACACTTTTTTGGCCAATAATTCCACCAACCAAGAAATAGTGGGAAGAAATGACCAAGTGTCTGAGGTTCCCCCATGGTAATTTATCAATCTTATTGTTACGTTTTATTTTGCAAAGCAAAATGTGGGCAAGTCCTTATGTGTCTGTGTGTATTGTAACATCTGAAAATTCATTTTATTGTAATTATATATTTTAATGAATTGTAAAGTGAATGAGTGTTACCAACGCAAAGTTATTTCTGTAATTTTGTGGTTTTGTACTTGGATCCCACTGTTTGACTTATTTTGTGCCTTGTCCTCATGTGGAGCCATTGTGCTCCTATCCCTATGTGTGCATGGGTGTATGGGTAGAGACTGTTAGTTGGGCCTCGTGCTATATGTTGGTCAGTGGTTGGAAGACGCAACTTCGCATGCATGTTGAGTGTTAACTATGCACGCACATAACTAACCCAGCCATGTGCATTTAAGAGAGAAACAAGCCACATCTTCTAGCCACACCACTTCTTCTTCCTCCTTCCTCATTACTCTTCCTCTTCTCCCTCCGCACGCACCACTCCCCCTCCTCCTTCCCTACCCCTCCACCTCTCCTTGCCCCACTCCTCCTTCTTGTCCCTCCTTTCCTCTTTCTTCCCCGATTCTTCCCCTTCTCCCCCTTCTCCCCCTTCTCCCCCTTCCTTTTCCATGCACCAAAGAGAGAGAGAGAGAGAGAGAGAGAGAGCGGAGCAGCAAGCGCTTGGGCCAATGTGAGGAGCTCTAGATCATCGTCTTGGAGGCATGCGAAGCTCATGGTCGACTGAAGGTCGTAGTGGTCGTCGAAGTCGTTTTAGGTTGCTATCGATCGTCATGAGGTACACACCTCACTTTTTTTGTAGAAATGCATGAAAAATGTAGAAAATGCCTAGGATGCATGATATCTAGGTAAATTAATGTGTTCATAAATTTATTGTGAATTTATGATGATTTATGAGACATTTATGGCAATTTAATGTGGTTGGTGTGTTTAGGTCGTTTTTGACCCTTCTTGTTTTATGAATTTATCTATTGAGCTATAATGCATGGATCATGATTTTGTTTGTGTGGATTTGGAGTAGACTCGTGCGTCTACATCCTGTGTTTTATTCATGATTTATAGATTTTAATTGGTAGGTCCACTCCTCACTCCCACTTGGGCGATCGAACAAGCTAAGGCTCGAACAATTTCTACTAAAATCGAAGAAAGCGGTATGTCATTTTTGAACAGTATGCCGCTTTGCTTCAAAATTGTCCCCTTGGTCCTTGTTTCGGTCTACCGAAATCATCTGGTTTGCTGTTATGGGCCCTTGGGTGTTGATAGTTGACCTAGTTGGTCGACCATTTCCTTTCGATCTACCGAACTAGGAGATTTCAAGCTTCAGTTTGGATTTTTGGTCTACCATTTTTGACGCCCTAAGCCCATTTCAGTCGACCGGCCCATTTCAGCACACCAAACTAGGCATGAGTAGTGTTTTAAAAGTGATTCTCTATGGCTTTTTTCAAGGAGTTTTAAATGCCTATAAAAGAGGATTTTATGAGCCATCAATGGTGATCTATTGTGGACACCTAATGCGTTAGTTTTGTGGAGTTTTTTGACAATAATAAAAAAAGATGATTTTAAAAAAAGATTTCAAAGAGATATAGCCAGTTTGGAAAGGATTTCCAAGTTTTCTATGTGTGGGCCAAGATATTATGGGCCATGCTGCTTAGACTAGGGAATGTGATGACATTCTCAGGTAGTCAGGTACGTCACCTTGGTTGAGGTCGGGGACTAAAACACTATAGGCAAGTGTTCATCAGGTCTTGGAGTTATGAGACTCCTTGATTATCGTCCACAAGACCGAGGTTGAGGTCCATAGGTTGAGGTATTGTCTGGACCTAGAGGTATGATACTTCGGTTGTCATCGAATACTGAGGCTCGAGGTATAGCCGGATGTGGAGGTATGACACTCCCATTATCTGGGTCCTGTGTCAAGAACGCCAATAAGGCGGACTCTATGGTGTTGGCCAGGGTGGGAACTTGCACGTGCTCTGTTGCTGATAGCGTCTTGATTGTCAAGACAACCTTCCCAGGTGGGGTTAGCTTTGTGATAGTTCTCCAGGTGGGAGAACTTCAGAACAAAATCACTCCTCACAAGGTGACGGATCCGTGGTAGTGTAGTGCACCTCGATGGCTACTTATGGCTAGAGTTAATTGCCTAGCATTGGGCAACATGACTCAATGTGGTTGTAGTTTTTGGCCAATATGGCCTGTGTTTGAAATTTTGGCTCGGAGGGTTTGGTTTTACTATACGGATGTTTTCCCCCGTATGTTTGTGACTTTAGAAGGAACATAAGAAAGTTCTAGAGTCGAGACTTTGTAGTTTTTACTGGTAAGGCTTGTGTTTTTAGACTTGGTAGATTTGGTGAAAATGATTTCAAAAATAATTAAAAGTGAAAACTTGGTTTTGTTTTCCGAGTTTTTGTGGAGTGTGTGCTAGGTGACTTTCTAGTCACTCATGCGTGTTTTGTGTGGTTTTTAGGTTACAGGTGTAGACTAGCAGCTTTAGGTGAGTCTAGTGCATATAGTTGGAGTTTCGTAGCTACACACATAGGTTCTTGGTTGTTAGATGCTTTTAATTAGCCTTTAATTTCCTATAATTTAGTATTTAATTATTGTTGAAATTATTTAGGCTAATGTGTTTGTGTTGGTAGTAACGTGCGTCATAACATATATATATCACAATCATATACAAAAGTCCTAGAGCAAACCAAAGTTGCTCAAAGGGTGGAACCCACCATGCAAAAAGCAAACAACAAACACCCATGAAACCTCCCAAACAAAATAGAATACAACATCAAGCATATCCGTGAAGCCAAATAATCCCCAAAATGAAGTCCCTAACCTATGAGTAGCATCAAATAATCGTGCACACTGTGCTTGCCAAAGGAAATAGATACAAGCCTCCAATATAAACAATGCTCATTGCTTGAACTCAAAAGGAGACATCCCATGAAACCTCCCAACCAACTCCTAAATAATGCCACAAAAATCAAGCTGAAAGGTAGTAGCAGCCATCAATGCTAGCTTCCTTGAGAAAAGGCATTCTAAAAAACGATGGTGGAGATCATCATATGCATAGCAACACAGGGGTCACTAAGAAACAAGATAGAGTCCAAGGCGCCTTAGCCTATCGAGTCTTGACTCTCCCACACTTGATCAGCCAAAGGAGAAAACATATGTTGGGGAACGTGACCAACAAACCAGATTGCCTTAGCTCACAAGACAGGATCACCCCTGGCCTGAATAACATCCCAAGCCAACCAAGAGGAAAATGATCCAAAGGAGTGAGGCAAACAAACCACCAGTGACTAAGAAGTCAAATATATCATGGTCTGTTGAATAGCAATCAATCCCTGCCACACACAAGACAACAGTCAAACTTATGGCATAGACTAGATAGTGTGATACTTAATATATAGTTGTCATCCATCTTACCTAAATAGCATCCTAAGCCTCCTAAGACCTAAATAGCAATCAACTACTAGAAGCATTTTAGAACCCCCACCATATTACTATCCATAAGCCTCCTAAGACCTAGGCCACCTTCAAGTTGTGATGTAGACATCTCGATTTTGTAGGAACTAAACCGACCGATCCGTTGGAAAGGATTTTTTTTTGGTTGTGACATGCTCAATTGCTCATCCATAACTTGTTAAACCTCCCAAGACCATCCAAACCTTAAGCCCTCACCACACCATACATCCTAAACCCTTATATGGCCCCAAAGAATAAGGAGTAGGCCCAAGATCAAGTAAACTGGCCTAGCAATGGGTCAAGCGTTATTTAACAGCACAACTATTGAGAGACGTTTGCCAATAGTATGCACAGGTGTAACTAAGAAGCACTACTTACTAGTGTGAGTTGTGGGCAAACTACCTATTTCAAATTAATTCTAACAAAAGAGTTCAATGGTTATTCCATGTAACAGACCATTCGATTCTTCAACACCATTGGCTTACATAGATTTAAGCATGCACTTGGACTTTATGGGACCATCAAGACCCTATCCTATTGCTAAAATGGCAATCCAATCCCATATGAATCATCCCAACCCTCTTTTTTCAAAGTGGTTAAACATCAATAGCTCTCCTTCAACCTAGACTTCTATTTAATGACTTGGTTTTTGTACGAGAAAGCTCTCTCAGTCTCTGACTTAAGCGCTATCGCTCTCTTTTGCTCCACCACCCTAACTCCTTCTCCTTCTCGCCCTCTGCACTAAGTATACTTCTCAGTGAGAACACAGAGAGCCACCGAGAGCTAACCACCTAGCTGAGCACTACTCCATCATTTCTCGTTAACCCTTGAGCGTGTGAGAGCAAGCCCATTCACCGAGAGTCCAATCCACCGTTGTCAACTGCCCGAGGTGTTGGCCATCACCGGTCCAACACTAGAGAGAAGAATTTCGAGCTCGCTGGATGCAAGCACAACTATCACCTTCAAGTAAGCCCCATCTTCAACGTGGCTGTTATCCAATAGTCTACAGACATGCTTGCCTGATGTAGAACAAAGCAGCGAGCTTTTACGTGCTCCAGATGCAAATGCATTGATGCATGATGGATGTATGATGCATAGGAAGCATGTATGGATGCCAGAGGACACATATGGATGACAAGATGTAGACATGGAGGCATGGATGCTCCTCCCCATCTACCTCGTCTCAATTGGATTCTGTCGGCATCCATGGCTGTGAATTTAGATGATGGGCCTCGACGGGCCATTCTAACGTTACCAAAGGGTAAAAGGAGCCGGAGAAGAGGCTAGGATGCGAGTGGGGTGTGAATGCATGCTATGTGAGTCTCCTGCCACCTCCCATGAGTCTCATCAGAAGCCACAAACTCAGCCAACCATGGAGGCAACAATGAGCATCGAGTGGCCTCTGGGACTACTTGGAGAAATGGGATGAAGGGAAGGATGTGTCGAATGGGTGCCCACGAGTTCACAAGCCTTTGGACTTGCTCGGGCTCTTTGAACCTATTATTGATAGTGGAAAATGCGATGCATGACATGAATCAATGATAATTCAGACAAAGAGAGAAAACCAAAGATAATGCATAGATAAAACAATGCCAGGAAACAACAAGGAAACAAGGGAAACATGAAGGAAAACAAAGCTACATAGTTGGGTGAAGGCTCACCTATGGATGGGCTGGTTGTCCTCTCAATGTGGCTCGTGGCGATGTTCCCTGACTGGTGGTGCTCAGAGGCAAACGTGGGAGGCTGGAGTACATGTTGGAAGTGCTGGTTGGGCAATGTGATGGATGGTTTGGGCTTTAGGGGTGGTTGAAGAGTGATTATTTGGGTGTGGAGGTGGTTGTTCCGACCGGAGGTGATGGTGGGTGGTCATGGATGGTGATGGATGCAATAGGATTGCAAAGTGGTGTATCAGCGAGGGGGGAGGCCCTGTTGGAGAAACTAGAAGTGCACTGAGATGTGTAGGAGTTTAGGATGTGATTTGGGTGGATGAAAAAGGTTGTGGGATGGTCGAAAGAGGTGATGGATGGTTGGAATTGATGAGCTGGCCGATGGCTGTAGGTAGGAGAGCCTGGAACAAAAGAAGAGCCTGAGCCAATAGGAGGAGTATGGATGTAGGGGAGGTGTTTTATAGAGGGAAGAAGGGTTGAGTGTCATTGGATTTGAATCTTGATTAAGGATGAGGGGTTAAGATTTAATCAAGTTGGATTTGATGGGGATTGGGATTAGGTTGAGGGGCTTGATGGTCTAGGACTATTGTGGAGCATGCCTAGATCCACACGGGCCAATGGGAAGCAAGGATTTGATGTTCTCTTGGTGAAATGACAACTCAAATCCTTGCCTACCGTTACTAACCTAGGGCAATTACGCTCCAAACCTGTGCAACATGTTTGCGCTATTGGGCCACAACCCTCATAAGTCATACCCTTTTGCTTAGATCCTGGCCTGTTCTAATGTTCATCTGGACCACAAGTGGGCATGGGTTTGGTGTTTAAGTGAAGGTTTATCGTGTTGGGATGGTTTTAGGGTGTTTGGGCTAGTTCTGGGGTGTGAAATGGGTTTTGGTGTGGGAAAGTGCCTTGTTGTCGTCAATATGCTCTTTCGGAGAAATTCGCCTGCGAGTGGCTACCCAAATGGAGTGTCTACAGGTATACCGAAACATGGAAGCAAACGAGGGTTTACGACCAAGACCTTGTTTGGCACATCGAAATATTTCGGAATGCCGAATTGGTTGACCGATGTAGGAAGCTGAAACATTTTCGGTTGACCGATAATTTTCGGTTGACCGATAATTTTCGGTATACCGAATCTATAGCTGTTTGTATCCATTAGAGAGAAACCTTAAGGTGCTTAACACTTACTTTAACCTAAATGATTCTATAAATAGAGGACCCCTAAACATATATAAAGCACAGAAGTTGATCCTAAGCTTCACTCATATGCTTTGTCAAGTATTCTAGCTCAAAGTGGCTAATTCCCATGTGAGTAGAGTTGTAATACTTGTAAAATTCATTTTGCAATTATTTACATTTTTAATGAATTTATTCATGGACGGCTGTTACTATTTCGAGGTCCATTTGTATGGATTTGTGCTTTTGGACTTAGGCCTCGTGGGCTAACTTCTAATTGTGTGTCCTTGTGCGTGGTTGGCACTGTGCATTGTGGTACTGTGCTTTTGGGCCTAGGTGTGGGTCTATGTGGGGCCCACATTGTGGGCCAGTTGGTGAGGCTTGCTGTTGGTCTTTTGGTTGTGGTAGGTTGTTGGGTCCGTGTAGTGGTTGGTGAGGCTAACAGTAGAGGGAGTGTTTGGTGTGCACGTGGCTAACGGGTTGCATGCATGCGGTCACCTACTCTCTTTGCGTGGTTTTTAAGCAAGGGTTCTCCACCATGCACGACCAGCACCTCCCTCTTCTTCCCTCGCACATTCCCTTCCTTTGTCCCAGGCACACCATCCCTCTCCCTCCCCTGTTTCTCTCCTCCCCGGCATCTTCTTCTCTATTCGATGTGCTCAATGGACAACGGAGGCGTGCGACAACTCGTGGTGGTGTGTGGAGCTCTGGTGGTGTGCCCTTGTGGTCGTATGAGCCCTGGCGAGGTTTGGGATTGCTGGAGCCTGTTTTCTTAGGTACACCCTCCAACCCATCAATAGAGAACATGAAAATGGTAGAAATTGATAGGATTGCATGGAATCTAGGTAAATTTACATTCCTAGAATTTATTGTGATTTTATGAGTGTTTATGGAGGTATTTATGGGTGTTTATGGTGGTAGTTGACTTTTGGGTCGTTTTGACCCTTCTACCTTTGCGAATTTATATTTTGATGCATGGTGAATGAATTTTGGTTTGTTTATTGGATTATGGAGTAGACTCGAGAGTCTACAACTTAAGTTTTATGTGAAATTTTTGGTGTTGGTTTTGGTGGTCCGATCGTTGGTCCCAGTTGAACGATTTTGAATAGTAGAGTTTGGGTCGTTTTCTATTTTTCGCAGAAATTAGCATATCAAAACCATTTCGGTATGTCGTTTTTGTATTAGTTTGGTCTTCTGGTCGATATTCGGTCATTCGATTTTGGACGATCGACAAAATCAGTGGATTTCGGTCTACCAAACTATTTTCGGTATACCGATTTTGACTAGTGTATTGACTATTGACCTGATTCGGTTGACCAATCTAGATAATTTACCGAACCAGGGATTTTTGGCATACCGAACCTGTTTTTGGCATGCCAAATCAGGGTCCAATTGCTTTTTTATAAAATATGATTTCTGAGGGTTTTCTGGATTGGTTTGTATTGTTCGTTGAAATGGGATTGTGGACCGTCAGTAGTGGTCCCTTAAGACACTTGATGTGCCTCTTTGCTGAGGTTTTGGAATAGTTTTCAAAGATACATAAAATGGTTTTGAAAATGATTTCAAAAGAGATGAATTGGCAGATTTAGAAAATGTTTTTCCTAGTTTTCTATGTGCAGGCCAAGGTAGTGTAGGATCATGTCGTCAGGACCAGGGAATGTGATGACATTCTCGAGTGGTCGGGTGAAATCCCTGGTTAAGGTAGGAGGCCAAGATTCTTGAGGTAAGGGACGTTGGGTCTTGGAGGTATGAGACTCCCTGACTGTCATCTTAAGGCTAGGGTTGTGGTTTACGGGTTGAGGTGTCTTGTGGCATGATAGGGAGGTATGATACTCCTACTGTTGTCGTGAGCATTGAGGCTCGGGTGTCGTCTGATGTGGAGGTATGACACTCTCTCCTGAGCACTGTGTGTGGAGGACGCCGTGAGGAGGCATACCCTATGGTGGTCAGTGCTGGTGGGACACGTGTTGCGTAGTTGGTAGCATCTTGAGGGACAGGACAACCTTCCTAGGGACGGGTTGGCTTTGTGAGGGTTCTCCAGGTGAGAGAATCGTGGGACAACATGGCTCCTGCATAGGGTGGCACGTCGAGGCAGTGCAGATGCTTCTGGTAGTTCTTCGATGGACGGCTTGTGGCTAGAGTTTGGTTGCTTGGCATCGGGCTTCTTGACTCACTATATGTGGTTTTGGCCATTGAGGGCCGTGCTTGTTGTCTTGGGCTAGTAGAGCTTTGTTTGTGGTTTTGGCCGGTGTGGGCTTGACTTGTGGGATTTGAAAGAAAATAATTTGGAAAATGAGTTTAAAAGAAAATTAATTATAGTTTTGTTTTCCGCTGTTTTTCGTGAGGTGCGTACTGGGTGACTTCTATCACTCATGCGTTTTTCTCATGTTTTTGGGTTGCAAGTGTAGCCATGTAGAAGGTTTAGCATAGTGCATATAGTCCGGAGTTTCGTAGCCATCCACATAGGTTCCTGATAGTTTGATA
The DNA here is from genome assembly GCA_024699735.1 of Posidonia australis. Lineage (NCBI taxonomy): Eukaryota > Viridiplantae > Streptophyta > Magnoliopsida > Alismatales > Posidoniaceae > Posidonia > Posidonia australis. Next base: position 8,218 of record JAMKQA010036889.1, on the reverse strand, counting down.
TTTTCTGTTTAGCTTTAATTTCCTGTAATTTAATTTGTTTAAATTGTTACGGGAAATTTGAGGCGTTACAAGAGTTTCCAAGTTTGTTCTCCTAGTTACCAAAAGAGTTAAATCAGTGAGCTTTATCTTCACACACACATTAACTTGGTTTACTGATTGGGAGATCAGTACTTACTTGAAGTTGTAAAGAAAAGTTTTGTAAAAGAGGTGCAAGCTTCTTCGATTGAGAGAAGGATCCACTGGTTGTGGGATTAGCGAGGAATTCATCATCAAGTAAGTTTTTTATTAAGTTCAAAGGAACTCTCAAGGAGTGGATTAGGTTGGGGTTGGTCGGACCACTATAAATCACTTGTGTTTTCATTGTCACTCATCATTTCTATGATTGTTTAAATAGTTACTCCAAATTCATTTGATATAATTGTGCATGCAATTGAAAAACACAAAGTAAAATTGAAAAACACTTAGTTTCTCTATTCATCTCTCTTTAGAGAAGCCTCTCAATCCAACAATTGGTATCATAGCAAAGTTCATCTAGAATTTATATTTAACCATCTACTAGATAATGACATCATCATCATCATTCAATAACAATCACATTGTAGAAGGACAATGCATTGATAGACCCCCAATCTTTGATGGCATGAACTATAATTATTGGAAATGTAGAATGGTGATTTATTTGAAATCAATTAATTTTGAATTATGGAATGTTGTAATTAATAGTTTTACTCAAAATTCTGCATTATATAGAGAATGGAGCGATTAAGAGAAAACTTTAGCTCAACTTGATGCTAAGGGTTTAAATATATTATTTTGTACTGTTATCCAAGAATAATTCATGAAGCTTGGCATAATTTAGAAGTCACACATGAAGGTACTAATCAAGTTAGTAGACAAAAATAAATTTGCTTGTATATAAATGCGAATTAATTAAAATGAATCAAAATGAACTAATCGGGGAAATGTTCACAAGATTTAGTGACATAATATACTCTTTACAAGCACTTGGGAGTTATTACCCTTAAAGTTATCTTGTCAGAAAAATCCTTAGGTATTTAACCTCCAAATGAGAGAAAAAGACTACTACCATTGAAGAGGCAAAGGACCTCTCCAAATTTTTACATGAAGAATTAATTAGAAATCTAACTTCTTATGAAGTTCAGGTGAAGGAAAAAGAAATGAGAAAACCTCAACTAAAAAGACTATTGCCTTAAAAACCACTATAAACTTTGAGTGTGAAGACGAAGACGAAGATATAGCTTTATTAACTAGAAAATTCAAAAGATTTATAAAAAGAAGAAAGTTTCAAAAGAAAAAGAATAATGTTGAAACACCACTTTGTTTGAAGTGCAACAAATCTGGACACATTAAGAAAGATTGTCCACTACTCAAGACTAAAAATTTAAAAAGGACAAGAAAATAAAAAAAGGAAGCACTTCAAGCTACATAGGATGAGAGTGATTCATCTTATGATGAAGAGTCATCCGATGGAGAAAAGGTAAATATGTGTTATATGGTACTTGATAAGGCTATGGAGCAAATCAATACTGATGAATTATTGGCAGCCTTTAATGAGCTATATGAAAAATATAAACATCAAAAGCAAAATCAAAGCAGCAAATAAGTGATTTAACAAAACAAAATGAATCATTGGTCATAGAGGGAGAGAAAATCATGGATGAGAATGAACAATTATGTCTCAAAATTGCTAAATTAAATATGAGCATTGACCAAATGAAGTTCAAAATTAAGAATCTTGAAAAAGATATTACTTCAGTGAAAAATAAGAGCAATGATTTGTTAATCACTATCATAAAGTTCACAAAGGAGCAAGAAATCTAGACTAACTTCTTTCTAAACAGTGACCTTTCTTACGTAAACAAGGATTAGCATTCTCACCATTTCAAGAGATTCCTTATGGGAATGGGTTTATTAGAGCCACAACAAATGAAAGTATGTAATTTTCATTAAGAAATGACATAAAAAATGGATTCCAAAGACTCACGTTTAGGCTCCAAGGACTAACAGAACTAGACCCAAAATGATATGGGTACCAAAATTTTGACTTCCTCCTTGTAACGTAGTATGAAATTGAGGTGGATTCTTGATAGTGGTTGCTCAAGGCATTTGACAGGAGATCTCAATCTCCTATGCTCGTACAACTCAAAGAAAGATGGGATAACACAATCGGGGACAATGCTAAAGGGAAGATTATTAGAATTGACAATGTTGGTAATTCTGATAACCCCTTTATAGAGAATGTTCTACTTGTTGATGGATTGAAGCATAATCTCATTTGTATTAGTTAATTATGTAATAAGTGTGGATATGGATTTGGGGGTTGATGAATATCGTCGTCATGTCCACTCACTATGATGACCTTTGTGATCGCCACTTATCCTTTGCTAAAATCGACTGACAAGACACCTATGAGAGATGGTGATTGTGATGATGTGGGTTCTTGATTCACTAGGTTGGCGGCAGGATGATACCCAATGACTTTCTCGTACTATGTAGTATTCTTCACTTCAAAATAAGAAAAATTAAAAAAAAGAAAATATGGATTAGACTAGGTGTAGTAAACAATAACAAAAAGATAACAAATAGAAAAAAAAACATGCAACTAAACACTAATCGGGGGGTTGTCCCCCCATGCATATGCTATTGGCAGTTATATGAATGCAATGGATTTATGTAAATAAAATGAATATTGAAAGTAAAATACTCCCTTTCACCCTCATACACTTTGGAGTGGATAATGGAAGTGAAGGTCAGTGGACGGAGCTCCAGAGACGCGCTATGACTCTAAAAGAGGTTGGATCTCTAATGGATTTGAGCTTCTAGGGGCTTGGACATAGAGAAGGGGGCTGAAAAGCTCTCTCTTTTTCTTAGAATTCTCTCCTAGGGTTTGCAAAGTAGTTCCTTAGAATTTTTGAAGTGCCTCCCCCGAAACTCTTGACCTAGGGGGTCATTTACAGAGTTTGGGGGTTCCAGATCTTATCAATGTTGAGTAGGAGATCGATAGCCAACATTAAAGTCATAAATATAGAAAAAAAACTCGTCGCCTATTCAAGAGGCGACAAGATTATTGAGTCGCCGCTAGCACAGGCAAAGAGGCTTTAAATCTTGGATTAAGTGCACGTGGTGAATCAACAACAAACTAGCATGAAATCTACCATATTAGTAAATCATCAGTCCATGTGGCGCCTAGAGACTAAAAAGGAATAATTTTGAAAATTAAGATCTCAAAATATCTATTACGAATCTATTAGCCAACATTGACCAAATCAATCTTGAAAAATCATACTCGTAATTGAAAGATATTTTAAATTAATTTCCTAATTCAAAATCCACTTAAAATGTTAAGTAAATTTGATTTGAAAATCAAATCTTTAATAATTACAAAAATATTTGTCAAGAGCAAGGATAAATCAGTTTTAACATATATTGGCAATCATGTAGATCATTGGAGGACCACGTCGAGAGGGGAGAGAGAGGGGATACCAAGGTTCCTTCTTCTCTGATGAGTTTTTCGGTGGTCTTCTTGCCTTGGTTTTCTTAGTGTGGAGGTTGAGGGTGCTCCTGTGGTTCTTGGGTTTCTTACGGTGGTGGCTTCCTCGTTTGAAAACTCTCGATTGGGGTTTCGACATGGATTACTAGAATTCTCTTTCTACTCGTTCAGTCTGGTTTTTGTGGGTTCTTGCAGTGGTGGTGGGTTCCTAGTCTAAGTTTCTTGATTAGGGTTCCAGCATGGTTTTGATCTTTCTCCTTGTGGAGGATCATCAGGGAGGATCCTAGAGGGTCTTCCTCATCAACGTTGGGGAGATCCTTTGCTGATATGGTGCATAGCTCGAGTGCGGAGGACGATATTCTAGTGAGGGAACCTTTGATGAATTTTGGTCGATCGGCTATCATTCTAACTGTAGTGGAGGTGGCCAGGCTTTCATTACCATACAAAACTGCACTGATTTTCAAGTTTTTCTCCGCACATCTTCCAGTGGCTGAGGTGTAAGTGGCTTTGTCTAACTGGGGTGTTTGTGGGCTGGTGGACATTTCAGTTATTGATCAGCACCATCTCTTGGTACATTGTAGTATTGAAGCTGACTTTATTAAGATTTATACATGGGATAAATGGGTAATGAAAGGGCAGATGATCAAGGCATTTAGATGGACACCTTGTTTTCGTCTAGGGGTTGAGAATAATCTTGCTATGGTGTGGGTTTCCCTTCAATCGTTGCTGTAGTGTTATTATAAACCAGGGTTTATCAAATCTGTTGCAAAAATCTATGGCCCTCTGTGACCATGCCGGTGGAGTCCTGCACAGCTCTCCTATGGTGCGTGGAAGCACACGAGGAGTCCTGATACGGTCACGAGGAAGATGGTTTATCTAAAGAAGAAGACTGGGCTCGGAAATACCAAGGAAAGATTAGAAAAAGATAAGGAAAAGAGTCGCCACCTAGTATTTTAATGGAAAGATGAGGAAAATCAAACACAAAGGAAAAACCAACATAAATCAAGGCAAAGAAAACATGTGCATGCTCCGTGCCTAATGGATGTAGTGCACAAATCAATGTGGGCCAGAGAAAGGGTAAGGATTCCTGTTTCGCATGGGGAAGGGGTTAGGCACCCCCATGCGCCCGAGGAACTCAGTCTTTCTAGGTTTCTTGCTTGCTAATGGTCTATTGTGTATATGCTTGTCTATTCTAAATGCACATGCTTGAGATGACTGCGAAAACATGCCAAATCAAAGAAATGAATAAAAGGAAAAAATGATAATCCGAGAGACAATGTAGGCATTGAAAATGTCACTTTACTGTATACCCATGGGCGATGAGGAAAATCGTGAATACCCGGAAAGCATCACGCAAATTAGCGAAAACTTGAAGAAATCTGAGAAAATCAATTGAGAGAAAATAATCCTCATTTGGGTCAGTGTTGGCATTGTTTAGCCTATTAATGTCCGCCCTCTTGCGATGGAAAGCCAAATCAAATCAAAATTGTAAAGTCATAAGAAATATGAGAAACAATGTGAAAATCAAGTTTGAAACAAGTCAGAAGTGTGTGCACAATGCAAGATAGAAGACATGAGAAAATATGCATAAAATGGGAAACAAAGTGTACAAAATGCATGTGTGAGTGAAAAGGGTAAATTCCAGGGGCTTTTGTGTAAAATTTCTAAATTTTGAATGAAGATTGAAATTCTGTGGTTAAACCACCAAAAATACATAGGAAATCACATTTTGTGTAATTTTAAAGAAATTAGGGGTTAAATGTGCAAAACTAAACTTTTTTGGTCAAAATTAGGATTCCTAGGGTTTAACATGCAATTTTGTTAGTAAAACATGTATTTAATGCAATTCTGAAGAAATTTAGGTTTAAATGTGCAAGAAAATGGTCTTAAGTTTGGAAAATAAGAAGTTCAGGGACTGTTATGCAATTTCTCCCAAGAAAACATGCATTTTGTGTGAAATCAGTGAAATTCAGGGACTGTTATGCAATTTCTCCCAAGAAAATATGTATTTTGTGTGAAATCAGTGAAGTTCAGGGTTTAAAATGCAATTTTTGAACACATTTGAGTGAATATTTGAACGTCTAGGGTTTAACTTGCAATTGTGCTAGAAAATTATGCATTCAGAACAATTTTTGTAAAGCTCAGGGTTTTTTATGCAAAAATGCTGGACTTAAATGTAAGAAAAGTAATCAATGGGTTTATGTCAAATTTTTAAACCTGGAAAGTATTAATAAAGACTTACAGGGGTTCCTCTGCAGTCTCCCAAAACAAATATTATTAAAAAGAATTAAAAACTATTGTAGGGACCTAAATGCAAGAAATAAAGACCTTAATGTAAGAAAAAGAAAAGATCAGAAGTTTTGTTAAATGAAAGCTATTTTTATTTATTTTAAAAAAAAACATTCGACAATCACCGGCAATGGAGTCCTGCCGTCGACGACTGTCTGGGATGCCTTTCTGGGGCATCCCGATACCTGATCACGCATCAAGCTCCACCAGGAGCAAGAGGAAAGGAAGAGGAAGAGATCCAATGGTTTGGATCAGGAGCTTGATGGCTGGAATTGGCCCCCACCTCCCGTGCCAACGACACGACTCTGATGACGGCGTTGAGGAAGAAAGTGGTTCCAGAGGCTGCAATGCGACGGTCTTGAGCTCCAGGAAGCTTGGCGATGCAGTGAGGAGTATTTCCCCTAGCTTAGAGGCGAGAATGGCATCAGTCCTCTCCCTCCCGATCCTGCCTACTGTCGGTGTTTCCTTCTCCAGCGAGCTTGACTATGGGGGCCATCGAGAGCTCGAAATGGGGTCTTGGCTACTTCGGAGTGCTGGAGGTGTGTCGTGGAAGGTTCTTGGATGCTTGGAGAGATGCGGTGGGGTTGGAGTCGATGGTTCGAGACCAACTGTTCACCTTCTTCCCCGAAGGCAAGGAGCCGCGATTCCGACGTGCGGCTTCTGGAGGCTGGTAGCGGGTGTTCCAAGGCGTCTCGAGGATCGGAGAAGCAGGAGGAGAATTGTGGGGGGAGGATCGAGCACATTGGGGCACGAATCGATCACTGGATTCGTGCTCCCACCTATGTTGCTGGAAAACGACTCTAGTGACCCCTGGAACTTTGATTCCAGCAAGGGAAACCCTCTGGCTCTGCTGGAATCGCTTGGGGAAGAAGGAGGAAGACCTAGGAGACCATTTTGGAAGAAAATTGAGGTCAGTGGAGGGCATACCTACGAGGACAGTGGAAATGATCGCCGGAGGTCGCCTGAAGTTGGAATTCTTCCCCTCCTAGAGCTTCCTCTCTAATCCTAGACCTCTCTGGTTGCTTTGCTTGTGAGAAAATAGCTTGGTGGCTCTCCTTTTGGATTTTTCCTAGTTTTTCTCTCCATTTTTCCTCCCCTCTCTCCTCTTGCAAATGGGGGGATATTTATAGACTTGCAATGGCTAGGTAGGTTGTTATAAGTGGTTATGGTTAGTTATGGGTTGTTAGAAGTTATTATAGGTTGTTATGATGAAGGTGGGAAGTAGTTAGGTTTGTTTTGGTGGTTAGAGGTTGTTATAGGTTATTATGGTGGAATGGGAAGTTGTTAAGTTTGTTTGGGTGGTTCCAGGTTGTTATAGGTTGTTATGGTGGAGTAGTTAGGTTGTTAGGGTTTGAAATTAGGGCTTAGGGTTTGACGTAGGGTTTAGGGCTTGATTTAGGGTTTAGGTTTTAATTTAGGTTTTAGGGTTTGGTTTAGGGTTTGATCTAGGGTTTAGGGTTTAGGGTTTGATTTAGGGTTTTGGTTTTTTATTTTTTATTTTCTTTTATACCTGGAAAGTATTGGGCCCCAGGAGACCCCAAAATATATTAACTGATAAGTAACCGGATTACAATTGGGAAGGGCTAATGCCGCCAAGACCGGATGTAAGGCTGCCCAGCCCTTTCCAAGCATAAAATCCTGCGCACAAAATTTGAAAGTTCGCCGAGAGAAGACAGGTTGAGGAACTGCTGCGAGTCAACACCCAGGTTCGCCAAGCAATCCGCAACCGAGTTAGCCTCCCTGAAGATATGAGTAATGGAGATAGATTGCTGCACCTGGCGCAAAACCCCCTGCCACTCGTTCCGGAGCCTCCAGTCGAAACAGCGGCCCCCCCGTAGCATGGAAACTAGGATCTCAGAGTCAGACTCAATCACTAGCTTCGGCAGCTGGAGACCCAACCGAAAGCAAAGAGCAAGGTCGTCCTTCAGAGCTCTGAACTCGGCCACCATATTCGTGCAATTGCCATAGAAGTTTGCCACCGTAGCTACGAAGTGGCCCTGATGATCCCGAATGATAGCACCCCCCCGGGACTAGGGTTGCCCCGAGCCGCCCCATCCACGTTCAGCTTGAAAGCTCCCACAGGAGGTTTCGACCAGGAGACAGAAATGTGGGAGAATTTAGCAGATGGGATTCCAGTAATATTGAAACTCTGATGTAGAATGGAAACTTCCTCCTCGTTGAGGCACTTTAGATTCCTCAGCGAAACACGCAAAGTCCGACGTCCAACATCTGATAGACAGCAGAATCCTGTAGAGAGAAAAAAACTTGCCCCCATATCTGGTAGAGCATCTGGCCTTCCATAACTCCCACAACACCGCAACAGCCATTAAGCGTTGGAAGCGTTGGAGGAAGGATTCCTTGGAACGTTTGATGAAGAGGTGGTGGAGCCAATGAAGGAATGACATTTCTGAATCCTTG
>JAMKQA010036888.1:0-32755 GCA_024699735.1 Posidonia australis | reverse complement strand
ACTCCACTCCTTTTTCTTTTCTTTTCTTTTATCCTTGCGCCTTCGCCGTCATCGGCATGGCTGTGATTCTCCTCCTCTTCACCTCCTTTCCCTTCGGGTCGGGCGGTTGGTCGGACGGACACGCACGGTCACAACAGGTATTGGGCTAGGATGGCTTTTTCGCGCTCCCACGTGGCCTCCTTGGCTCCATGATGCTGCCACTACACCATGACCAGCGGATCACCTTGTTTCGTAGTACTTGCTCCTTGCAATCGACAATCTGGATGACATCCTCCACAAAGGACAGATCTTCCTAGAGTCCCTCCGGCTGAACTGAGATCACATGAGATGCGTCAGCCAGGCACTTCCTTAGCATGGAGACATGGAACACGTCGTGCACAAATGACATCTCTGGTGGCAGATCCAACCGATAAGCAACCTCATTGATCCTCTGGGTAATCTAGTACGGGCCAATATAGCAAGGACTCAGCTTCCCATGCTTCCTAAACCTCATGATACCCTTGGTCGGCAACACTTTCTAAAACACATAATCTCCCACCAGAAATTCCAACGATCTCCGCCTCCTATCAACATAACTCTTCTACTGACTCTATGCAGCCAACAACCTGCTATGGATCATAACAACCTTGCTTGCATATAGTTGCACAAACTCAGGATCATTCAACTGAGGCTCACCCACTTCACTCCAGCAAATCGGCGATCTGCATGGCCTACCATACAAGGCTTCGTATGGTGCCATCCCAATGCTCGAGTGATAACTATTATTGTAGGCGAGCTCAATCAATGGCAGATAGTCCTTCCAACTCCCTTACAAGTTTACGACACATGCTCTAAGCATATCTTCTAGCGTCTGGATAGTCCTCTCTGTTTGACCATCCGACTGTGGATGAAATGCTATACTATAGTTGAGCATAGTGCCAAAGGCCTCCTGTAGAGTTCTCTAGAACCTTGAGATGAACCTCATGTCTCTGTCCAACACGATGGACATCGGAACACCGTGCAACTGAATCACCTCAGAAACATACAGCTCTGCCAAACAGTGCATCGAAAGGTTCACCCGAATGGCCAGGAAGTGAGCAGACTTGGTTAGCCGATCCACGATCACCCATATAGTGTCATTCTTCTTGTGAGTCACGAAGTCCATGAAGATATGCTCCCACTTCCACACAGGAATATCAAACGGCTGTAAGGTCCCTCCAAGTCTCTAGTGCTCTGCCTTGACCAGCTGGCAGATTGTACACCTCACCACATGGTCAGCAACATCCCTCTTCATCCTAGGCCACTAAAAGTTCCGCTTCAAGTCTCAGTACATCTTCCTACTCCTAGGATGAATAGTGTACCTAGATCGATGCACTTCATCGAGCAACCTCTACTTAGCCTCTTCATGTTGGGGCACATACAGACGTATATCATATCTCAACTCTCCATATGCCGTAATACAGAAATAAGGCTCTCCACCAACCTCCAACTACCCAAACACTGCCTGAACAAATGGATCCAACTACTGATAGGCGACCATAAACTCTACTAGCTTGGGGCAAACAAACAAGTTGGCCACCCAGGTACCAATAGTTCCCCGAGCTTGCCGCTTTGGCCTGCAACTCACCAAATCCTTCAACATGGTCCACTCCTTGACCATCAGGCTCGCCAACACGTGTGTGCGCTCGCTCAAGGCATCGGCGATCACATTGGCCTTCCCAAGGTGGTAGAATAGGCTAAAATCATAGTCCTTCAGATACTCCACCCAATGACGCTGCCTCAGGTTGAGGTCCTTCTACGTGAAAATATACTTCAAGCTCTGATAATCAGTGAAGACCTCAAACTACTCTCCATACAAATAATGTCGCCACAACTTGAGAGCGAACACTATGGCAGCCATCTCCAAATCATGGGTCAGGAAGTTCTTCTCATGATCCTTTTGCTGGCATGAAGCATATGCAATGACATTGCCATGTTGCATCAGAACACACCCCAACACAACACCACTGGCATCACTATACACAGTGAAGTCACCACTTCCAGAAGTTAGAGTCAACACAGGGGCAGAAACCAGATGAGACTTCAGCTCTTGGAAACTCACCTCACAAATCTGGTTCCAACAGAACAGAACTCCCTTCCTAGTCAACTCTGTCAGAGGGGTGGCTATGAAGGAGAAATCCTTAATAAACCTCCTAGAATAAACCGTCAGACCTAAGAAACTCCTAATCTCTGCCACAGTTCTAGGTCGCTCCCAACTGTTCACTGCCTTGACCTTGGATGGATCCACTCTAATGCCTTTTCCAGAAATCAAATGGTCAAGGAACATGACTTCACTTAGCTAGAACTCACACTTAGAGAATTTGATGTACAACTGATGACGCCTCAATGTATCCAAAATCGCCCTCAGATGCAAGGCGTGAGTCTCCACATCAGGGGAGTAGACCAGCACATCATCAACAAAAACCACAACGAACTGGTCCATAAAAAGGCTAAAAATCTTGTTCATCAAATCCATAAATGTAGCCGACGCATTAGTCAAGCCGAAAGGCATGACCGTGAACTCGTAATGCTCGTACCGCTTCCGAAAAGTAGTCTTCTGAATATCTGAGTCTTGTATCCTCAACTGGTGATACCTTGATCTCAAATCAATCTTTGAGAACATGAATGCAGATTGCAACTGGTCGAACAAGTCATCAATGCGGGGCAAGGGATACTTGTTCTTCACAGTGATCTGGTTCAGTATCTGATAATCTATACACAACTGGAGTGAATCATCCTTCTTACAGACAAACAAGATAGATGCTCCCCATGGAGACACACTCGACCTAATAAATCCCTTGTTTAGCAACTCCTGCAACTGAGTCTTGAGCTCTTGCAACTCCACTGGCGCCATACGTTGGGAAGGCTTCGACACAATACCAGAACCAAGAATCAGATCGATCAAGAACTCTACTTCCCTGTGAGATGGCATACCAAGTAAGTTGTCTGGGAAAACGTCTGGATATTCACACACCATAGAGATGTTGTGAACACCCAACTCAAGAGAAGTGGAGGTGACTATACTAGCTAGATACCCCACGCAACCCCTGACCAAAGACTTAAGCTCAGGCTCACCCTAACACTTACCTAGCACAAATAAAGACCCATCCTCAAGAGACACAAAATAAACTCTCCTCTGAGCACAGTCAATCAAAGTGGACTGCTGCACCAACCAATCCATGTTGAGTATCATATTATACTCCTTCATGTCCATCACGATCAGACTGGCGTCAAACTCTCTACCATTCAACGTCAAGTCGACAGACTGTAGATACCTCCATGCCAAACTGTGCTCCCCCAACGACGTTACCACGTTGAGATGAAAGGCCAGTCTAGCCGATCTCTCTCCCAACTTTGTCGTGAAAGACTCAAAGACAAAGGAGAAAGAACTCCCTGAGTCAAACAACACTTTGGCCATCCGACCAGCCATAATAAAAGAACCTGATGGCCAAGCAAAACATTAACACCACATCCATACAATCAGGCAGATGTCCAGGTTACAAAGGTACTACAACAATCACAGAGGATCACAAAACCAACTAATCATCCTTACCCTCAACTACATCTCCCAAAGTCCTAATGCCTGGAGCTGTAATGGTAAACACCCGTCCCCTAGTCGATTGCTGTGGCGTGCTTCCTACCTTCTTCAACGGTTCTGGATAGGATCTCTAAACATGTCCCATCTTCCCACAATTATAGCACACCACTGAGGCTGAAAGCTACCGAGGATGAGGACAATATGCAGCGATGTGGCCCACCTGACCATAGTTGAAGCACTAGTTCCCACTAGGAGCACTGAACCCTGTCTGACTAAAGCTAGCTCCTCTACTCCCAACAAAACTTCGTCGGTCTGTAGAGGAAACACTGGACCTCCCTTTATGCTTCTTCTTAGGGCTACTTGAACTACTAGCACTTAGAGGACTGGAGAAAGAGAACCAGGAGTTAAAAGAAGACTTGCCCTACCCTTTAGGATGGCTCTCCAGATATTTCTAATGCTCTGCCTTGAAGAGATAAGCCATCCTAACCATGTCCTCCATATTCTGACACCGACTGCCCATCACCGTCACTCGTAGTCCTAAGTTAAAGTTATCTAGAAACCTCTGTGCCCACTCCTTCTCAGACTCATAGACAGGAGCGAAGCGTTCCAATTGGGCGAACTCAGTCTCATACTCAGGCACCGACATCGTGCCCTGCTTCAGACTCCATAAATCTCGACAAAGTGGCTCCTTCACATGAGTGGGAAAATACTTGTCATAGAAAACCATCTTGAAATCCTTCCACTGGATGTTGACAGTTACTGAGTTTGGGAACTTTAACCACCTTACAGACTTTCACCACCTATCTGCCTCACTATCTAGCAGATAAGTCGCCAATCGCACCCAATGCTCCTCTGAGCACGCCATGCTCTCTAGCATCTTCACCACCTTCTCCATCCAAGCCTCATTCTCTTCAGCACTGACCTTGCCCTTGAACGACGACGGATGAAGCTTCATGAACTAGTTCAACTATGGGTCACCCGACGACCCACTGGCACTACTCTTGCTGAAGGCATGGGAAATCCCGTGTGCCAAACTCCACAATTCAGCATGAACCTCCTTCCATCCGCCCACAACCTCTCGAGGCTCGAATTCCTCAATAGGGTCCTTGCCCCTACGTCCACGAAGAGGCATCCTGCAAAGAGAAAGGCAAAACACCTACACCATAAACAAAACAGCAACCAAAAAACATGAAGAAAACCAGGTGTAGACTCTATCATAAATGCAAAACCTATGGAGTCTCTAAACTGGACACCCTAGGCTAGTGCAACCTATGAACCTGGCACTCTGATACTATATTTGTAATGCCCCAAATTTCCATAATAATTTAAAACAAATTAAATTACAAGAAATTAAAAACTAAACAAAATTATCAACTACAAGGAACCTGTGTGTGTGGCTACGAGACTCCAAACTATGTACACTATGCTAAAACCCAACAGCATGCCTACACCTACAACTCAAAACCATAAAAAACAAGTGTGAGTGACAAAAGTCACTCAGCATGCACCCCACAAAAACAGCGGAAAACAAAACCAAACTAATTTTTCTTTAAAAACATTTCTCAATCATTTTCTCTAAAATCCCACAAACCAGGCCCTTAAGGCCAAAAACTACAACAAATGCAGCCTCCACTGGTCAAAACAGCAAACAAGGCTCTACTAGTCCAAAACCACAAATAAGGCCCTCAATGGCCAAAACAACATACAATGAGTCGGGAAGCCTGACGCCAAGCAACCAACTCTGGCCTCAAGTAGTCATCAAGGTGTACTGCACTGCCACGAGGTGCCACCCTGTGCAAGAGCCACGTCGTCCCACAATTCTCTCACTTAGAAAACCCTCACAAATCCAACCCCTCCTAGGAAGGCAGTCCTATCTCTCAGGAAGCTACCAACTACAGGGCACGTGTCTCACCTGCACTAGCCACCACAAGATACGCCTCCTCATGTCGTCCTCCACATGGTGCTTAGGAGGGAGTGTCATACCTCCACACCCGACAACACCTGAGCCTCAGTGCTCACAATGATAGTAGGAGTATCATACCTCCTCATCATGCCATAAGACACCTCAACTCGCATACTACAACCCTTGCCTCGTGACGACAGTTAGAGAGTCTCACACCTCCAAGACCCAACGACTCTCTACCTTAGGTATATTTGCCCCCGATCTCAACCAGGGAGACGCACCCGACCACTCGAGAATGTCGTCACATTCCCTAGACCCGACGACACGATCCCATGGTGTCTCGGCTTGCACACAAAAAACTAGGAAAACCAATTTCCAAAACGGGCCAACTCATCTCTTTTGAAAACCATTTTCAAAACCATTTCATATCTTTAAGGAAACTCTTTCAAAAACCTCGACAAAATAGCACATCAGGTATCCCACAAGACCACCACTAATGGCCCACGATCTCATCTCAAATGGGCAAAACAAACCAATCCAGAAAAACCCATGGAAATCACATTTTATAAAACAGCTGGGCCCTGATTCGACATACCGAAAAGGGCTCGATATACCAAAATCTCCTAAATCAGAAGACCAACTAGAATCGATCAACCAAAATAGGTGTAGGCACCCAAAACGATAGATCGAACATCGGACCAGTCAACCGAAAATTCCTAGTTTGGTAGGCCTAATAAGTCTAAACGATCGAACGAGACACAACAGTCAATACTCATAGCCAAAAATGGTAAACCAAGGAGATTCGACCAACTGAATTTTGACCAAAGGACCTACTCTGACCAAAAAATGGCATATCAAAATGATTTGGTATGCTGTTTTATGCGAAAGCAGAAAACAAATTCCAGCCCTAACTCGCAAAATTGCCAAAAATGAGACCAAGGGGCGGACCCCCGAAACAAGCACCACAAAATCCAACTAAAACATATATTGTAGACCCTCAAGTCTACTACAAATTCACACAAACAAAACCAAAATTTATTCACCATGCAAGAGGAAATAAATTCAAGAAGCCACAGGGGTCAAAAACAACCAAAAATCACCCAACGCCATTAATGGCCATAAATACCACCATAAATCCTCATAAATCCATAATAAATTCTAGGAATGTAAATTTACATAAATTTCATGCATTCCTATCATTTTCATACTTTCTAATGCAAGAGTGGAGGTGCATACCTAAAAAAGGCCTCTGACGAGCCAACTCCGGCCACCAACCACCCATCGACTCCCTGAAGCTTCCACTACCTTCGGAGCTCTAGCCAAGCCGATGCCAAGCCACATGGTGACCTCTACCTCACACTCTCACTCTCGGCCTCTCACTGGTGCACAAACAGGGGAGGGTAAAATAGGGGAATATGGGTCAGGGAGAAGGAGAGGAGAGTTAGGGAAGGAGAGGTGGGGTGGAGAAGGAGGTGTGTGCCTAGGGAGGAGGAAAAGAAAGAAGAAGAGGACGGATGGCGAGCGAGGAAGGGTGCTACGGGGGAAGCCTTCGGTCGCAGTTGTATACACGTGGGAAGGAGTAGCTACACACGTGCCCAACCACTACGCACAACTCAACCACTAGGCTTCAGCAAGAGGCCACCTACTAGCTTCAAGCACAAGCTAGCCACTCGCCACACCAACCGGCCCACAAATGTGGGCCCCACACAAAACCTACACATAGGCCCACAAGCACAATGCCAACCACGCACAGGAGCACACAAATAGAAGTTGGCCTACGAGGCCCATGCCCAAACTCACAAAATTACACAAACGGGCCTCAAAATAGTAACACTCGTCTAGGGATAAATTCATTAAAAATGTAAATAATTACAAAATGAATTTACAGGTGTTACATAAAGTCCACACTGACCATTGCTCTACTAAACACCCAAATTTTAGATTCACTAGAACTATTAGTTAGAAAATTTTCCAAACCCAGAGAATCCCTTATTTGTTACCCACACGCATTTTCAATAAAGGTTCCAGCACAGCAACAATAGACAGCTTATGCATTTTGATGAGGTATTTCAACTGTCTGACTGTGGGTCAATTCCTAAGCCCCTAACATTCCAGACAAGTATCTTCATTAGATAAGAGAAGAAAAGAGTTTTGAACCTGACTTCTCTTGGTTTTCCTTCTTGTCGTGGGGCTTAGAGGAAGAATCTCTTTCCTTTTAGTGACACCCTTTTTTGAATCATTGGCATAATCTCTAAACCTTCCTTGCTATTTCTTCTTTCTAGGATGTCCTATATCACGAGATCGATCCAAGGAGCGGGCCTGGTTGGGTTCATCAACATCAGAAAGCTTCCTAATATTTTCCACCTCTTGAATATCATGGTCCTCTTCACCTGTAAATTCCCTATTATCCACGTGCTCATTGCACGTTGTATCCGATGGTGTATTCATTAGGAAACCCCCTTCTAAGCTTTGTTCCAAGTCCATTACATCAAGGTTGCAGTCATCATCCTCCAAGATAACGCAACAAAGCTTCTTCTAGATAGTCTCTCTCTAAATAATTTATCATCCCGAACCTTAATATAACATATGGGACACTTATAAATGTTATCATGATTTTTCTCATAATTATTATAATTTCTATAATTTTCTAACATTTAAATATCTACGCATATCATATAAATCATTATAAATGCCAAATAGTTTTTTAAAATTATTGAAATTTGGATGACTTGATAATTAAGATCACTTATTTTTATTTTTACCAAAAATGATATTTTATGATAAGTGATCACATTTTAATGTTATAGCTTATATTTAGTTCATGATAATGCTAAAAGAAATAAAGATAAAATCCAAAATATATAAATGATTGCCAACTTATTCTAAATCAAATACATCATTGATTTTAATTAAGTTTTCTCGTAATTATTAAAGATTTTATTTTTGAATCCAATTTACTTAACATTTGAAGTGGATTTTGAATTTAGAAATTAATTTAAAAAATCTTTCAATTACGAGTATGATTTTTCATGATTGATTTGGTCAATATTTGATAATAGATTCGTGATGGATATTTTCTGATCATAATTTTTCAAAAAATACCTTTTTGATAGCTGACGTCATTGGCACCAATGACTTGCTTACGTGATATATTTCATTACCTTTTAGGTGCTGCTGGTTCACCGTGTACAACCAAAATTGGAATCTTAGGACTCTTCGCCTATCTAGGTGGCGATTTCAAGATTCTATCACCTAGTAAACCAGCGACGAGCACTAATCTCTTGTTTTTTTCCATTCTAAGAGTATTCATCCTTGTCCTTGATCTATATCTCGTCTTTGATGAGATCTCCAGCTTCCAAACTCTATAAATAGACCCCTACGTCAAGAGTTTGAAGGGAGGCACTTCAAAACCCCTAGGAGCCATTATTGAAACTCTAGAGCTTAAAGAGGAGAGAAATTTGAGAGAGAGAGAGAGAGAGAGAGCTTTCTAGCCCCCTCCTCCATGTCCATCTTCTCCTAGAAGCTCAGATCCCAGAGATCCAACCCCCTTTTAGAGCTATAGCGTGTCACCAGAGCTCCGTCCACCGGCCTCCACTTCCTCCAACCCCATGTCACAAGCACCAAGGGTGAAGGGAGTATTGTCTTCTAATTTATTTCATTTTATTTCACATAAAACATTGCATTCATAACTGCCCATAGTATATGCATGTGGGGACAACCCCCAGTCAGTATGTTATTTCATTTATTCATGTTATTCGTTGTTTATTTCTATTACTATTTACTGCACGTAGACAATTCTAAATTTATTTGTTTTTCTTGTTTATTTTGAAGGAAAGGAATACTACATCGCATGAGGAAGTTGTTGGGCAGCATCCTATCGTTGACCTAGTGAACCGAGAACCTGCATCATCACAACCACCATACTCCCAAAAGGCATCTTGTTAGCCATCGAATGAAGAAAAAAGACAAGTAGTGATCACAAGAATTGACGAAGTGAGTGGACACCTCGACAATTCTACAACACTCCCATTTCCTCATCCACAGTGTTGCCTATCAATCACTGAGCAATGCACTCCACCGTGAATCCCCCAGCTAGATAATCCTTTCTGAATCTCCATAATCGGCAGATGGTTGGAGAAAAACTTGAAGATGAGAGCATAACAATACGACATTGAAACTCTAGCTATCTCCACATTTGACAAGATAAGAGCGGATTTGCTGAACTTTACCGAGAGTTCTTGGACAGGAAGATCATTGTTGAAGCTCCGGTTTCCCACCACTTCCGTAAAGGACCAATTTTCCACCACTTCTGCAAAGGAAAGACCACTAGAGGACTCCTCCATGAACTTTAGTGCCACCAAAACCCTAGCATGTCATTGGCAAAGAAACACCTAACACACCCTCCTAGCAATTGGAATTCCAAAAATAGATAGCCTTGACCCACTCCACAAGAAAAGCTACAGTGAGTAGTAGACGACGCCACACGGCCTAACAAATACGCCACTCAGATTACGATAGCTGGATAAAAGAAGCACCAAGAAACCACTGTAGCTTCCTCCACTACCAATTGAGACCCTAACCACGTGACAAAAAAACACACCAGCTACCAACCCACCACAGAAATCTGATCCCAGAAGCTAGAGATAAAACTAGAATAGTTGTCGAAACCCTAGTGGCCAAAGACCTCAGTCATGAGCTATCCCCTATCACCGAGAGAGCGTTGACTCATAACAATTACAAGCTAGATGTGAGGAAAAATTCAAAAGTAGAAAAACTGATTACTTTGTATTTGTATTGCTTTATGGGGAAAGATGCCCATAATTCTCCGAATGTTGGAAGTATACTATGTTTTTTTTGATTTTATGCTAGTTTAAATCATTTACTTGCCAAAAAATATCAAAAGGAATCTTGATACATACTACTTACCTCGACTAAGGAGGAGGACCAGAGCTGTGGTGGACGAGGACTGGAGTTGTAGTGGAGGAGGACTGAAGGAGGACTGGAGTGCAGTGGGGGAGGACTGGAGCTATAGTGGCGGACTGGAGGAGGACTAGAGTGCAGTGGGGGAGCACTGGATGAGGACAGAACCCTAATTGGGAGGGGGTCACAAGTGGAGGAGCAAAGTCAAGTGGGAGTCATGGCTGAGGGTGGTGTGGTCGGTGACAGTGAAAAGGGAGAGGTAGTAAGGGCAAAGGAGGAAGAAGGTAAAGAAGAGAGGATTTAGGGAGGAGGTCGTGGGGATTTGAAGATGGATTTGGTTTAGGGAAAAGGTCATGGTGATTTGGGAGAAATGGGAATAGAGGTAAACAGGGAAAAGACCCGTGTGATAAAATTTCAAGGTTACTTAACGAGGACATTGCGAGGACATGTCCTTATGAATTGTCCTCGCTAAATTTTTGCAAGGACATAGAGAGAACATATCCTCACGAAATCCTCGCTATAAGTTTAAGAGGACATGTCTTCACAAAATGTCCTCGCTTAATCTAGAAATTCTAGTAGTATTAGGGGTTGGGAACTCCAACAACTGTCCCTTAGGTTGGTTGATCCTTCCTTCTTTCAAGGTTGTCCTATTCAATTCTCTCATTCCCCTCTATCCCCCTCCCTCACTTCTACTCTAGGAAGGCCTACTTCCTCTCGTGTTGTTGAGAAGGTTGAATCCTTTAGGTTGTCTCATGGAAGATCTTGTTCTATTCTTATGGCAAAGAGTACTAGTAGATCTCTTTTTCTTGCCCCTCACTCATCACTACCTCTCTCTCCCTTAGTGGTTAGAGCCCGTATGTCACATACAGAGGTTGGGGAGCCCCCTTCTCCCTTTGCCACTTGGGCCTCCAACCTTATCAGATTGTCACCATCTCCATAGGTGACATTGGGTTCCCCTTTATTCCACTCAGGCTACACATCACACTATTCTAAGGCTAAGGATGGATCGTATGTTAACGGGGATTTGAGTGACTCTGGTGTTCCCATCTCTAAGGACTTAGGTTCTCCCTCCTCTATGATTGTTATTGTGGAAACTAGCTTTTCCTCCTTGTGGATGTGAAATGGAGGAGTTGATGTAGAGGATGTCATTGTGTCCACTCACGTTGACGTCCTTGTTGTGATCGCCACTTGTCGATTTGTCTTGGCTAGTTGACAAGGTACCTTGCGAGAGTTGTGGTTGATGTACATTCTTGGTTCACTAGGTTAGTAGCAAGATGCTACCTAGTGCCGTCTTCGTGCTATGTAATCTTCTTCCCTTAAAAATAGACAACAACAAAAAAACAAAGAAATATGGATTAGACTAGGTGTAGTAAATAGTATCAGACAAATAACAAATAACATAAGTAAATAAAACTAGATACTAATCAGGGCTTGTCCCCGTATGCATATGCCATGAGCCTATTCTATGAATGCAATGATTATGTAAAAAATGAGTTAATTGGAAAAGATACTCCCTTCATCCTTGTACTCTTTAGTGTGGAGTGGAGGAAGTGGAGGCAAATGGACGGAGCTCTAAAGGTGTTCTTTGGCTTCAGAAGGTTGGGATCTCTATGGATCTGGGATATCTCACAAGGAGTTGGACATGGAAGAGGGGCTATGGCACTCCCTCTCTCTCTCTTAGAGTCTTTCTTCTAGGGTTTTTAAGGTGGTTCCTAGCATTTTCAAAGTGCCTCCTAGGGTTTTGAAAATGCCTCCTCTCAAACTCTTGACCTAAGGATCTTGTAACACCTGAAAATTTATTTTATTGTAAATATACATTTTTAATGAATTTTATAATGGGCTAGTGTTTCTAGCGCAAGGCCATTTCAGTAATTCTATGGTTTTGTGCTTGGGTACCATTGTTTGGCCTATTCTATGCCTTGTCCTCTAGTGGAGACACTATGCTCCTGTTCTTATGTGTGTGTGGGTGTGTGGGTGAAAACCATTCGTTGGGCCTGATGCTAAGTGCTAGTTGGTGAGTGGTAGACGTGCAGAGGTGCATGCGTTGAGGAGTCGTTGTGTATACATGTAGCTACCACTAGCCATGTGTTTATAAGTGAGGATGGGCTGAGTCTTCCTCCCCACCACACCACCTTTTCCTCCTTCCTCGCCACTCCTCCCCTTCTCCCTCGCTGCATGCACACTTCTCTTCCACCTCTCCCCACTCCACTCCACCTCGTTCCCCATTCCACCTCCACCTCTTTCTCCTCCTTCCCCTACCTTCGCCTTCTTCCCTTTCCATTTTTGTGTGTCGACAGAGTGAGTGAGGGAGAGGAGCGGAGCAGAGCATCGAAGTTTGGGTCAGCCTAAGGAGCTTCAGTCTTCTTCCCTGGGGGCATGAGAGCTCGAGGCTAAGGTCAAGGATCATCGGAGAGCTCATGGTCGCCGAAATTGGGTGAGAGTCGCTGGTGGTCATCGTGAGGTACGTGCCTCACATTTTTTGTAGAAAGCATGACAAAAATGTAGTGAATGCCTAGGATTGCATGAAATCAAGGTTTATAATGTTTTCATGAATTTATTGTGAATTTATGATGATTTATAAGGTATTTATGGCATATTTATGACAATTGGTGGTTTTGGGTCATTTTGACCCTTTTGGCTTTGTGAATTTATATCTTGAGTTATAATGCATGGATTTGTATGATTCTTGTGTGATTTTGGAGTGGACTCAAGCATCTACGTCCCATATTTTATTCATGAATTGTGGATTTTGTTTGCTTGGTCCGTCCCTCACTCCCACTTGGGTGATTGAGTGGGCTACGGCTTGGGCTATTTTTAAGTTTTCGTAGAAAATGGTATGCTGAATTGATTTCAGTATGTTGATTTGCTACCAGATAAGTCCCCTAGGCTGCAGAACTGGTCCTTGGGTGTTGATCAGTCGACTGGTTCGATCGATCGATTAACTTCGTCCTACCAGATCTAGGGTTTTCAATCTCCTATTATTAAATTCAGTCTCCCGTTCTAGGTTCCTGAATTAGGTTTGGTCGACCATTTCTATTCGATGTGTCGAAGAAGGCCCAAGTTTGTTTTATAA
The DNA here is from genome assembly GCA_024699735.1 of Posidonia australis. NCBI lineage: Eukaryota > Viridiplantae > Streptophyta > Magnoliopsida > Alismatales > Posidoniaceae > Posidonia > Posidonia australis. The sequence continues at coordinate 19,303 of JAMKQA010036888.1, read as the reverse complement.
ATGAGATTTTGATGATTTTTCCAGATTGGTTTATATTGCCTATATTAAGGTGGATTGTGGGCCATCAATGGTGGTATATTGTGGTATATTATGGACACCTGGTGCACCGATCTTGTGGATTTTTGAAAAGATATAAAATGATTTTGAAAATGGTTTTCAAGATATATAAATAACCCCTATTTGGAAAAGGGATTTCCATGACAACATTCTCGGGTGGTCAGGTGCGTCACCAAGGTTGAGGTCAGGGACCAAGATACTATAGGCAAGTGTTCATCAAGTCCCAAAGGTATGAGACTCCCTGACTATCATTCACGAAGCCGAGATTGAGGTCTACGGGTTGTGGTATTGTCTGAATTTGAAGATATGATACTCCGATTGTCACAGAACATTGAGGCTCAAGGTACTACCGGGTGTAGAGGTATGACACTTCCACTATTTAGATACCATGTGAGGATGCCAATAAGGCAGACCCTGTGGTGTTGGCCAAGGCGGATATTGCATGTGCCCTGTTGCTAGTAGCGTCCTGAATGATAGGATAGCCTCCCCAGTTGGGGTTGGCTTTGTGAAAGTTCTCCAAGTAGGAGGACTTTGGGATGGAATCAATCCTTGCAGGGTGGTGGGTCCGTAGTAGTGCAGTGCACCTCAGTGGCTACTTGTGGCCAGAGTTGGTTGCCTAGAATCAGGCAACATGGCTCACTGTGGTTGTGGTTTTGGCCAATATGGCCTGTGTTTTGGCAGTTTTGGCCAATACAGCCTAATTTTGCCATACGAATGGTTTTCTCGTGTGCTTGTGACTTTAAAGAAAAGACAAAATGTTATAAGAATGAGATTTGTGATTTTGACTAGTAGGGCCCAATTTACGAGACTTGGTGGATTTGGTGAAAATGATTTCAAAATGGTTTAAAAGTGAAAACTTGATTTTATTTTCCAGGTTTTTAATGGAGTGTGTGCTGGGTGACTATCTAGTCACTCACGCATGCTTTATATGGTTTTTAGATTGCAAGTACAGGCAAGCAGTAGTTGGTGATTCTATTACATATATTCGGAGTCTTGTAGCCGCACACACAGGTTCCTAATTGTTAGATGCTTTAAATTAGCCTTTAATTTCCTGTAATTTAGCTTTTAATTATTGTTGAAATTATCTAGGCTAATGTGTTTATGTTAGTAATGATGCAGGTTGTTACAGGTTCATTTATAGAGTTTGGGGGCACCAGATCTCATCAAAGATGAGTGATGGATCAAGGATCAGAATTAAACTCGATTAAAATGGAAAAAATATCATTTTAGTTGTCCTCGCCCATGTGACAGGTGACAAAATCATTACGTCGCCGTCAGGACAGGCGACAAGGTTGTAGATTCTTATTTCTCTTGACACAGTGAATCAATACCTAAAAGGCAACAATATTTTCCACGTCATCTAGTCACCACTATCACAGGCATTGAGTAACTAAAAAGGTCAATTTTCAAAATTTGAAATCTCAAAATATCTTCATACGAATCCATCAACAGATAACCACTAAATCCATTATTGAAATCATCTTTGTAATGGAAAGACATTTAAATAAATTCCAAATTCAATTTAAACTCAACATGTTAAGTAAATCAAATTTGAAAACTTTAAATCTCCCACAATTACAAAAATATCAGTTAAAATCAAGGATATATTTGATTTAATATAGATTGGCAATCATCTAGGTATTTTGGATTTATCTTTATTTTTAGGCATTATCTTGAATTAAATATAGTTATAACATTGAAAAAATGTGATAACTTATCATAAAAATCTCGTTTTTGGTAAAATAAAGATAAATAATCTTAATTATAATGTTATGCATATTCTACAATTTTCCAGATTAATTATCATTTCAAAAACATTTTATGATATGCATATATGTTTAAGTGTTAGAAAATTATAGAAATCATAATAATTATGGAAAAATCATGATAATATTTAAGTGTCCCATATATCATATTAAAGTCCGAGATGACAAATTAGGTAGAGAGAGACATCCAAGATGTCCATCACCTGATGTTGTGGCGCCAAATGCTAACTAGTTGCCTATCTCAACAACGACAAGACACGTTGCCTTCTGAAATAGCGATAAGGCCTGTCATCTATCACAGAGGCAACATCCTAGTCTTTTATAGTTTACCACCTATCTTTTATCTTAATCCACAAAGATATGTTAAAACCTTAGAAATACTTTAGAAATTCTATAAAATCGTGAAAACATCTTTCTTTAATATCAGAATATTCAAATCTACCACCAATTTGAGTAAGGTAGAAGTGTCAACTCTGTTACAGTTGATGACTCACACTAAAAATATTCAAGAAACTCGAATCTGCCACTAGTTTGGGTGTATTAGCTCTACCACAGCTAATGACCTTGAATCAAGTAAAATGGAGAATGTTTTAAAACAAGTCATGGAAAATCTAGAAAGTATGTTATAGATCCTTAGCCATGTGATCTGAGGTGCCTCAAGGGTTCCTATCCTAGATGAAACTCTGGGAAATGCAAAAATAGGATAGCTACACTCCTCAATCCCAACTACAGTGGAGAAATTGCCCTCTTACTAGGCTAATAGTTTTTCAATCTAGTTATTCCAAATTCTTATTTATCCACATGTCTAACCTTATCTCCTTTGTTTGAGATTGCTCGATCCTCTATCGAGGGATGGTCGACTGGGAGTGGTTTCAATTACGCGATTGTAGTCTCTCGCCTCTCTCTAATGGTACTATGGGAGACCTTGTGGTGAGCTCTGCTCCTATTTCCCTAACTGTAGATGTTCCCACCCTTCTAGGAAGGGAGGGCATCTACCTAGATTCCTTGACAATATCCACGTCAAAGGTTCTCTCACCTCTACCATCACGTCGAACGGTTCCCACTGTATCCTTTCGTATCCTGGCATTAATTGCAATGATAGCTTTCTATTAGGCACCTCCTACGCTGTCAATCTTGGGAAGCACTGCGAGATTTCGAAATCTTGTGCATTCAATGCTAAAGGTGCGCCTGTTTAAAAAAACACACATTTTTTAGGTTCCCATGGTTCCCACCTTGGGAACCCTATATGGCGTCGGCTCTCTTGTTTTAATTCCTTACCATCTTCAACAATTCCTAATGTCTTTTCAGCTCATAACTACCTCAGGAATTGCTTCCTCCCTTTAGCAGGTGAACTAGATAATAATTTTATCAATATTGATAACCTTGGTCATGTTGGTTCTTGCCAATCACTAAGTTCTTCTTTTCAGCATGGGATGCCAGCTTCTCTCTCTGATAGCAATTGGATTCAAGTCAAGCGTCACCATACCAAATCTAATTATATTTGTTTCTGTACCTACATTGGTAGGTGCTTTAATTGTGGGTTGTGTGGACATCAAAGAAGCCACTATAGGTTTAAAGGCTTCTATTTTCGTTGTAAATCCCCTACACACATGGTTGGGGCATGAAAATTCTTTAAGCATTTGCCTCCCTCCTAGCAACCTTCTTCCTCTGTTCCTCTTAATCCTCCTCCTTTCCTTCTGACCACTCCTCCTAGGAGCCAATAATGGCAGGCTTCTCTCCTCAACAACCCATAGTTATTCCACCTTCAAATGAAATATACAACCAAATGGATTTCCTCTTTACCCGTGAGGTGGTATATACCAACTACCACAACATCTCAATACTATAGCAACCTAGACCTTTGATGGCATTTTTAGCTAGCTCTTTAGTGTGGAATTATGGGTCTTCATGCGTATTGATACCACGGACTAATACTACAAATTGCTACCATGTGTTGATAGCATGGATTGGATGTGTGAGAATTTGAGTATTTTGAACTCAGAACTTAAGTTGCATTTTGTGGGTTCGACATCGCGATTGAATTTTGGATGTAGTATCCTACTATATTGAGTTTGAGGTGTTGTGTGGACCTTCGTGGAGGCCCTAAGGATTTTTTTGGAGTTGTGATGGTTGGTTGGTGTGTCCTAGCTGCAGATCTCCTATGGCACGAGCGACTTGAGCTGTAAGTGGTTGCACAACCATGGTTTTGTACTCACAGCCTGGCTTGAACATGGTGATGGCCTGAAGGGTGCTTGTCGTGTACTCTTGAAGTCAGTGCATAGGTTTGTGGAGTGTTGGACCCATAGTGGAGGCGCACACACTCGTGACCATTGACGCATGCTTGGGCCCATAGTGGAAGGAGAAGACGGCGTGTGACATCTAGGCCTGATTATCCATTTTTTTAACTGTAAACCATGTAATTGGTTGTAATATTATTTAAATGGTTTATTAATAGATAATATGTTGTTTTTGATTGTGTGAGCTTGTAGTTGGCTTTCTGTGCATCTATTTGGGATCTAGGACCAATGTCGAGTCTGGTTTGAGGATGCACAGTCGCCTCGATTTGCGTGCCTGTCTTTTCTTCATTTTTCTCTCCTTCTTTTTCTCCTTTTCTTTTTCTCTCTCTCACGAGCCATGCCCTTCCACCTCTTTCCCCGTCTTCTTCTTCCTCTTCTTCCACCCGTGCCACCAGCGACGGAGGCCCGTGCCTCCCTATCCCTTCCGACGGGATGGATAGCCGACGCCAAGCGAGTGGTGGTGGAGATAAAGAGGGAGAGCGTGGCGAGAAAGGAAAGGAAGAGAAGAGAGGAAGCAGAGGCGCACGAGCTGGGAGGAGGTGGTGAGCCACTCATGTGTTCCACCAGCAAGGGAGGTTCACCGAAGCTTTGCTGAGGCTTGCTGGAGTGTGATAAGGGTCGCCAGAGGGCTGAGCCAGGTACGCGACTCCTTCCCCTCCCTCTGTTTGGTGTTTTGTTAAAAGTAGGTTAATTGCATGAAAAATCAAGATAATGCATGAAAAATCATGGAAAAATCATGAAATGAGTAGGAATGTGTTGTATAGCATGAGAATATAGATATCATGCGGTTAGGATTGGTTTTTGTGGGGGAAATGTAATTTTAGGGTTGAAGGCTACAATAGTTGTCCTCGAGCCCCTTCCCTTTGTGATTTTAGTATGATCTGTGTGGTGGATGAAATCCTGTATGGCTTAGGGGGTTTTGAAGTAGACTCAAGGGCCTACACCCCATGATTTTATGGAAATTTATGGTGAATGTTTGGGGGGTCCGATCGGGACTCCCACCTTGGGCAAATTCCGCCGCTGGAAACAGGGGTGTGCCCTATCTGCGAGGAATTCGATATGCCGATTTCCTAGAAAATTAAGCCAGAACCTAGGGTTTGGTAGATCGAAATCCTCTGGTCGACCAAAACAGGGGCTTTCGGCATACCGAAACAGGGAATTTCGGCATGCCGAACTGGAGATTCAGTCTGCCGATTTTGCCCTGAACCTAGTATGTATTGATGTGGTTTTAAGTGAATGGAAAAAATGGTTTTAAAGGTATGTTGAGCCTATGTGAATGATGTTTCCCCATGTAATGACATGGAGGAATGTGGAACCCAAACAAATGGATTTGGGTATGATTTTGGGTTTTAGACCCTATAAATGAATGAAAAGATGGTTTTATGTAGTTTTGAGCATGAGATCCAATTTATGGTTTTAAAGTATGATTTTCCTGGTTCGAGTTGAGACCCCTGTGGAGGGTCGAGTGTTGCAAGGAGACTGAGTCCTACAACGAAAAGAACGGAATGAAATGGAAAATGGTTTTCAAAGTGTTTTGAAATGGAACACTGATAATGTGGTTGCCGAGCTCATAGCGGTGTAGGCTGAGCCTGGGCTTTTGAGCCTAGTTGTTGGGGTCACCGACAGTGTAGGCTGAGCCTGGGTCGTTGTACCTAATTGTTCGAGTCACTGAGCTCGTAGCGGTGTAGGCTGAGCCTGGGCTTTTGAGCCTAGTTGTTTGGGTCACTGACGGTGTAGGTTGAGCCTAGGTCATTGGACCTAGTTGTTCGGGTCACCGACGGTGTAGGTTGAGCCTAGGTCATTGGACCTAGTTGTTCGGGTCACCGACTGGGACATCAGACAGAGACGTATCCCCGTGCACATATGAAAATGAAATTGAGGTCAATTGGCTAGGGCGGTGACAGCCCGCATGGGGAATCTCACCACGGTAGTGCAGGAAGGCAGGGGAACGATGTCCTCGCCTACTGCTTGTGTGTCTGGTTACCCCTGATCAAGGTAACAACAGTAAAGAAAAGTGGAAATGAATAATGAAAAAGAAATGTGATTTGGTCAGGACTAGACTGATGAAATAGTCCTAAAATCCTAAAATGAAATAATGATGATGTTTTAACTAGTTGCCAACCAGTGTTTATGATTTGGTTTTGAGCCCGAGAGGCATTGGGTTTTAGGTTGGATCTGGTCAGAGATGTGGATTTGAAAATGAGATTTTGGGAAGAAATCCCAAGTTTTGAAAAAGGATATGTTTTGGAAAAATGAATTCCAAAGGTTTTAAAAGAAAATGCAAAGGTGTGGTTTTAAAGGAAAAAAAAAGTGGTTTCGGAATGAATTTCCAAATGTTTTGAGAAAGGAAAAGGAAACATGGTTTTTGAAAGAGCATGGAATTGGAATTGAATTCCCAAATGATTTCTAATAAAAGAAAAGAGTATTTTCAAAAGAAAACCAAGTTTTGAAAAATAAAAGAAATGAGTTTTTATGGTTTTACCGAGATTTTGTGTGTGTTTGGGGCGCGTACTGGGTGACCTAGGTGTCACTCACCCGTGCTTATTTGGTTTTCAGGTGCAAACCGCGTGCAGTCGAGTTCCGGTGCAGGAGTTGGAGCTTCTAACCGCACATTGTGATCTTGAAGGTGAGCCTTAGTTACAGTTATTTAATGCTTCTGTAATTAGTGTAATTATGCTTGATACTGTGTTTTGGTAGTGTGCCCGGGATCGGGGCGTTACACGGCGATGGGCGCATCGCCAGAGAAATGCGGAGTGGCTTATAAAGCCTGCGCCCGCAGTAGCTGGGAACGTGCTCACCTGCACGTCTCAACCACTAAGACACCGCACGAGCAACCAATCACTCTGCCCAACCACCAGCCGCAACCAACAGCCCACAAATGCGGGCCCCACGGGGACCCCACACCTGGGCCCCACACAAACCCACACCCAGGCCTCACACGCACAGTGCCACAATGCACAGTGCCAAACCACGCACAGTGATAAGCAAACAAAAGCCCACCCACGAGGCCCAAGTCCACAAGCACAGAACTGCACAACGGGCCTCAGAACAGTAACACCCGTCTAGGAATAAAATTCATAAAATGTAAATAATTACAAAATGAATTTTACGGGTGTTACACATGGCGACTCTCTCCCATTTTGAATAACATCATTGATGATTCTCAAAGTGCCTTCTTAAAAAGACGTAACATTAGTCATGTTTTCTTATTGCCCAAGAAACATTATTCTTCCTTCACTCCTCTAGGTCTAGAGGACTTATAGTTAAATTAGACTTTGAAAAAACTTTTGATAATGTAAATTAGGAGTTTTTATTGAATACTTTAGTTGGCTTTGGCTCTAAATGGGTATCATGAATAAAAAAGGGTACTTTGTTGCTACCAAACAGGGATTTCCCTATTATTCATCTTAGTCATCTACATCCTTAATAGGATGTTATGTCTTGGTAAGGAAAATAACATGAATAATGGGATCAAATTTCCCCAAAATGGTCCAAATGTACTTAACATTCAGTATGTGGATGATACTCTACTTTTCCTAGAACCTTCTGAGAGAGGCCTGATAAACCTTACAACAATACTATGTTGTTTTCAAGTTAGTTCCAATTTGAAAATTAATTTTTATAAGTCATCTCTTACTAGAATTGGTTTTCTAATTCTCACTCTATAGAGACTTAGCTCTATTCTAGGATGTGTTCAGGCCCCCTTGCATCATTCAATGACTTTGGTGTCCCTCTCAATTTCAAAAAAGCATCATTCAATGATTGGCCTATTGTATTGGATAAATTATATGCTTAGCTAGACTCTTGGAAAAGTAGATATCTATCCCTTGGGGGGTGCACATTACTCTACTTAATTCTATTCTTTCAGTCATCCCTACATATTACTTATCTATATTGCATCCCTTTGTTAGAATTAAAAAAGAAATTGATAACATCCGCAAACCCTTTTGTGGAACTCCAACTCCTCTGATTGCAAGGGAAACCATCTTGCTAGATGGCAGAATTTCTATAGAAAAAAACACCACAATAGATTAGGGATAATCAATATTCAGAACTTTAATTTTGCCCTTAAGTGTAAGCTTCTTTGGAATCTATTTGCACGTAAGGAAAATACCAAAGGGTCCCACCTAGTTAAAAGTAGATACCTTAAAAACAATAACCCCGGTGCTATTTTGAACATCTCTTCTAACCATATATCCTCTTCATGAAAAGAGTTAAAATCATGCTTTGTGATTATTATTAACTTCAGCTACTTCTCAATTCATAATAGCCAATCCATTTTATTCTAGGAAAGTAGATGGTATGATTAGATGGTTTCTTCTTTTTCTCATCTGGGAGTTGGCTTATTTAAGCTCAACCCTAACCACTCTCTTGTGCTACTACCTCAACTTGGTAGCATCATCAACTCAACCAATCACTTGGTTGAAACAGACTCTATCACTTCGTCTCTCTTCCGGACTAATGCTTTTACAGTAAAAAGCTATTACGATATTCTCAATGACGGGAGGTTACATTCTCCATTTAAGTCCACTCTTTGGAAATGAGCAACCCCTCTTAAGGTTAAGATATTTGCCTAACTTGCAAAAAAGGATAAGATTCTATCTCAAACCAATCTACTTAAAAAATGTTGACATGGCCTATCCCATTGTGAAATCTATGGTTATCAAGAGGAATCCGTCATCCATATTTTCTTTCATTGTGCAGCATCACAAGCTATATGGATGTTTCTCTTATGCAATGCCAACTCTCATTTATCCAATATAACTTTAGCTCAAATATTTACTTTGAAGCATTATGTAATCTTTCAGTTATGCCATAAGGGCAGGAATACCTTAGTTCTAGCAATTTTTTGGTGTCTTTGGTTGCATCGAAATGAAATTATTTTTTGCAATAAAAGGTGAGATATTACCTCAATATTTCTTCATGTTCTATCTTTAACTTTCTTTTGGTTAGACAATGTGACTTTTTGACAAGGTGCAGTTGGCTCTGCTACATCTTCTACCCTCAGATCCATGCAGCTCAATTAGGATCTCCACAACACCACTCAAGGCCAAGCAAATGTTAATTCCAAGTGTTCCCTAGCTGGACAATGAGTGCCTTCTGAGCCTAATGCTGAATGGGGAAGATGGGAAGACAATAGCTCTACTCTCTAGCGGTGGTGGACTAGGGCTGCTCCTCTCACTTCTTTTCTTCTTTTTTATGGCAACCTCTTAGAACATATATGTTACTACATACAGTTATTGTAATATTTTGTTATTGCCCTTAGGGCTTGATATTCTGACTTTTTCTTGATGGTGGTACTCAATGTTAATATTTTTTGATTACAACTACTACTGTTTTAAAAAAAAGATCAAAACACGTACCAACTTGACTATGACCCTTCACAACCAATAGTTATTGATGATACACTTGATCAAGTCTCTACAATTCTACCTAATTCAGTGTTGTGGCAAATGAATGATAAAGAAGGAACATTTGTAGAAGACAAAGGTGAAGACGATGAAAAAAAGGAACAAGAAGAGAGTGTTTACTATAGTGACAAAGGCTAGGAAATTTTCTTGTCATTTTGCTATATACCTTCTTTATTTTGCTTTGTAATCTCTTTTTGCACTTGCATTCTGTAGATATATAGTAATAGTGACACAATATTATGTTATTTCAAGAAAGTTTTGTTTTTAAATTTTAATATATACCAACCAATTAAAATGATATAAAATACTCATAAATTATATGACAAGTTCATCATGACAATCTTATTCAGTATTGTCACCATTTTTGTGCTTCTAAGTACCATCAAATTCCTTGTTTAAATTCACTTATTGTTTTTATATTGGCTCCTTATTTATTCAGCAAATTAGATAAATCTTACATGAATAATTTGATGTATTGTTTATGGTATTAGATGATCGGATTTAGTTGAGGTGGTTGACACTCTTGTGGATCTAGTAGACATAGTTCATCAGAGGATCAAAAGATCGATCCTAGTACTTTCACGAGTACTTAGTTCATTAAGTACACATGCTCACAAGATATCCCACCACCTGGAGTAGGGTGGATACCTCTCATCACTTCGGTTCAGGCTCCCACCTCTCCTCCAATGATTAGTCAAAGTATTACTCCACAGAATAGTGATGCACGTCAAGTCAAACCTAAGTTGTTTTCTCCCCCATTAGTTGTTGGTAATTAATATAATGAAATTATAGTTTTTAAGTCTTGATATTAAATATACTTACTGACATATGTGTAATTTTAATGACAATTAACAAGAACAACAAGAACAAGTAGGACATGCTCAAGTTTCTTAGTGACTTAGACCTATTCTAGAGCTGATGTCAGATGAGTAACTCATTTTCTAGTCAACCTATTTTCTATACTTACTTGATTTAAATGCAGTACCTTCAAGAAAGTAACAGCATCTCGTTCGAGATTACAACAATATTTAGATCTTATGCATTAACTAGCGAATACCAATAGACACATTTGCATTTGAATAAGAGGGAACGAATATTAGATGTCCTATTGATAATAAATAATTCTTAGAGTTATCTTAACTGTAAACAATTAGTATATTAAATTGACAATCATATTAAATTTATACAAAATAAGTTTATTCTTTCACCTGAGTGTACAAACAAGAATTATCGTGCTCCTTTTACAAAATTTATTAAGAAAAAGATGAACGATATATACTATAGGGCCAGGACAGATGTATTGGTAAAGTATCATGAGTCTCATAATGATTATCAGATAGCCAAGGCATTTCCTCCACCTTGATGTACAAAAGAGAGGTAATTAATGTTTATATTAAATTGAAGTTGTGTTTATTGTTGTATATATGAGAATTAACATATATAATATTATTTAATGTTAAAATTAGGTGGAATGAACTCTATGATCTTTTTGCCATAGATGTAGAATTCCAAAAAAGATCCATGATAGATAAAATAAACTATGGTAAGCAAGAAATTCGTTTTACAAGTGGATCAAGAAGTCACAATGACCTTCGTACTGAATTGGTAAGAATGTTTTTTCTCAATAGTAAAAGATAGTTTTTCTTATGTCTAATCTTTTCTACTTTTTCTAACTATGCTATAGCATGAAAACAACAACTCTAGGCATCAAATATGCTTAATCTTTTAAAAAAGAGTATCGAACATGCTTAAGGTTGTCTTCGTTGTCTGTCAACTATCATGAAAATTATCAAAATAGTATCAACTTTTCACATTTTTTTTTCCCATGTCAGCGTACTACTCATGCTTTGTCAATTAGTAACAAATGAAGGAAAAAGTTAAAGACTTTTTGATACCTACACTTAATCAAACGAGCTCTTTCTTGGATGTATAAACAATTTTCATTTTTAACTAGATAGACAGTTTGAAGTGATCTTCCTGTTTGTTAAACAATTTTTTGTTGTGTGTATGTGTGTAACACCAGTAAATTTATTTTGTAATTATTTACATTTTAATGAATTTATCCTTAGATGGGTGTTACTATTCCGAAGTCTGTTTGTGTGATTTTGGGCTTAGATCTCATGGGTCGGCTTCTTTTTATGTGTTCCTGTGCTTGTCTCTACGTGATTGGCACTGTGCGTTGTTGACACTATGCATGTGGCACTATACTTGTGAGCCTGTGTGTGGATCCGCATGAGGCCCGCATTTGTGTTCCGGTTGGTGAGACTTGCAGTTGACCTCATGCTTGGAATGGGTGGTTGTGTGTGCAGCATTTGTGTTGGGCAGGTGGAGGCTTGTTGATGTGCATGCACGCTTACCTTCCTCTCTACGTGGCTTTTAAGTCGAGGCATACTCTTCATGTTGCAACACATCCTTCCCTTCTTTCCCACACCTCCTCTTCCTTTCTGAACATGCCACTCTTCCTCTCCCTCCACTTCACCATCTCTCTCCCTTCTTTCCCCTCTCTCTCTCTCCCTCCACTCACTCCTTCCCCACCTCACCCTCTCCCTCTTCCCCATTTCCCTCCACCCCTGTTGCCTCTGTTCAATGTGCTTGAGGGGTCGACGACGGCATGTGGTGGTGCATGGGGCTCCGATGCGGTGTTCTTGAGGTCGTGGAGTGGCCAAGGATGCCTGGAGTCACAAGTGGTTGGCTAGAGTTGGCGTGGATCGCTATAGTATGTTTTCAGGTACGCACCTCACCGTCATGTTGTAAAAAGCATGAAAATGATAGAAAATAATAGGAATACATGAAATCTAGTTAAATTTACATTCCTAGAATTTATTGTGAATTTATGATGATTTATGGTGGTATTTATGACCATTAATGGCGTTGGATGGTTTTGGGTCATTTTGATCCCTGTGGCTTCTCAAATTTATTCCTCCTTCCATGATGAATAGAATTTGGTTTTGTTTGTGTAGATTTGGAGTAGACTCGAGGGTCTACAATATAGGTTTTAGTTGGATTTTATGATGCTTGTTTTGAAGGTCTGCCCCTTGGTCCTATTTAAATAGGCAATTTTACGGATGTGTGCCTTGGGCCATTTTCTTGTTTGGAAGAAAACAACATACCGAACTTTTTCAGTATACAATTTTTTTGTTAGATTAGGTCCTCTTGTCGAAATTCGGTCAACTGAATCTCCTTGGTCTACCATTTTTGACTATGAGTGTTGACCATTGTATCCTAGTTCGGTCGATCGAATTTACTCGACCTACCGAACCAAGAACTTTCGGTCGATTGGTTCGATTTTTGGTCTACCGTTTTGGGTACTTGCACCTATTTTGGTCGATCGATTCTGATCGGTCTTCGAATCTAGGATATTTCAATATATCGAGCCCATTTCGGTATGTCGAATCAAGGCCCAGCTGTTTTATAAAATGTGATTTCCGTGGGTTTCTCGGATTGGTTTATTTTGCCCATTTGAGGTGGGATTGTAGGCCATCAGCGATTGTCTTGTGGGACACTTGATGTGCCGTTTCGTCAAGATTTTGAAAGAGTTCCCCAAAGATATAAAATGATTTGAAAATGGTTTTCAAAGAGATGAGTTAGCCCATTTTGGAAAATGGTTTTCCTAGTTTTTTATGTGCGAGCCGAGACATTGTGGGATTGTATCATTAGGACCAGGGAATGTAACAACATTCTTGCATGGTCGAGCGTTTCTCCCTGGTTGAGATCTGGGGTCGAGAGACCGAGGCGAGTGTTCATCAAATCTTGGAGGTAGGATACTCCTTGACTGTCGTTCACGGGGCCGAGGTTAAGGTCTGTGGGTTTAGGTATCTTGTGGCGTGACGAGGAGGTATAATACTCCTACTATCACTGTGAGCACTAAGGCTTAGGTGTAGAAGTATGACATTCCCTCCTGAGCACTGTGTAGAGGACGTCGTGAGGAAACGTACCCAATGGTGGCCAGTGTCGATGGGACACGTGTCCTGTAGCTGGTAGTGTCTTGAGAGACAGGACTACCTTCCCAGAGGAGTTGGCTTTGTAAGGGTTCTCCAGATAGAAGAATCACTAGATAGTCTCACTCTTACACAAAGTGGTGCCACCGTGGTAGTGCAGTGCACTTCGGTGGCTGCCTGTGGCCAGAGTTGGTTGCTTGGCGTCGGGTTCTCTGACTCATTGTGTGTGGTTTTGGCCATTGAAGACCTTGTTTGTGGTTTTGGGCTGGTAGAATCTTATTTGTTGTTTTGGGCGATATGTGATGCGTTTGTTGTAGTTTTCGGCCTGTTGGGCCTGATTGGTCAGTCTTGGTGGTTTTCGTGAAAATGATTTGTGAAATGATTTTAAGAAAAAATTAATATAGATTTGTTTTTCACTGTTTTCGTGGGATACATGCTGGATGACTTTTGTCATTCACGCTTGTTTTCGTGGGATACATGCTGGATGACTTTTGTCATTCACGCTTGTTCTTTATGGTTTTTGAGTTGCAAGTGCAGACATATAGATAGGTTTTAGCATAGTGCACATAGTCCAGAGTCTTGTAGCCGCACACACAGGTTCCTAGTAGTTGATATTTCTGTTTAATTTTTAATTTTCTGTAATTTAAATTGTTTTAAATTATTGTAGGAATTAGGACGTTACAATGTGTGTGTGTGGATTGTTTCTCTATTTTGTTATTCAAAGTTGGTTATCAAAATGATGAAGTGATTTCATATTTTTTTTGGTAAATGGGGTGTAAATGTGAAGGGGTTCACAAATAATTAGGTAAATTCTATGTTCTTTGCTGTATATGATTTAGTTAAGATTTTTCCCACTCTTTTCACTTGTTTTGCTGATTGAGCATTTATTAGTGTCTGAAATGCAGAGGTTGTGGATAAGTAGCTGTTGGTATAATTTTTTTGTTAGAGAATGGATCTAATAGCAACACTTGTTCAAATACTATGATACTAGCTTTAATTGCAATGCGCAGTAAGAAAGAGAAAAACCATATGTTGTAGTTGCTTTAAATTCAAGAATGCACTGCTATCTTTGTTTTCGACTCAGATGTGTAATAGGACCAAGAGGAAAGGATGTGTCAATTGCACTGATGATTCAATATGAACAAACCAAGTACTTGATATTTATGTGTCGTTATACTTTTCAAATTCTTAGATATGGAAGTTTGAAGGGAGTATTGCTTCTAAAAATAAGTAGAGGTCCTGAAACTAATAAGACTAGTAATCCCCATCCTATACTTGACGCAGTGCATTTTTCAAATCGCTAATCTTGATAAGGAGGACGTCTGAGGTTTTTCTAGTCCATTGACAATGAATGGCTTTTGTTAGGCTTGTGTATATGAGAAGGTCTTGTATTCATCTCTTTGCAAGTGTTCTAGACATGATGCATTCTTTGTAATATGCGACTACTCCTATGGCTATTATTAGAGACTAGAATTTACCACAAATGCGTTACAGACATAGTCTTAGGGCTAGTTAGGCGAATTGATATGATATTATTTTAATTTTTATTTGTAGCTTTCTGTTTTTATTTCATCTTATTCTTGTAGAAGATACCTTAAATGCAGATTGTGAGGTTTAATGTTATGGATTCTGCTATTTCAGAGAAAAAATATAGTTGTCAAGTGAAGTTCGAACTATTCATTTGAAATTAGAGGCATATTCTTAAAAAATAACAAAAAAATGTGAAAGCTATCACACCAGCATATATGCTTCCTAAATTGTTAACATTAAACCTATTTTTCCCATGCCTGAGCACAATAGCATTCGGGAAATGGAGTATATAGTCTTGATTCTCATTCTCTAGCTGTATCTCAGAGTAGGATTTAAACAGTATACTTTTATTATCCATATGTTTGTTGGAAGTCATCGATTCTCTAGCATTCTGCTTGTAGTCTCACTATTTCTTCAATATTCCATTTTAGTGATGGTTTCTCCAATTATTGTTTCTTTGTTTTATATTATTTCCATCATACTTGGCACCTGATTGTGGAGATGGAAAACACCAGCTTCAGAAGCCCTGGTGCAGTTTTGCTCCTTGATACGCACCACACCACCAAACCCAAAGCCAAATCTTTTGTTTTGGGTGAGAATTGAGTATACATTCATCCATAGGATTTTTAGCAGAGAATTCTTATGATATTTGGATTGGTGTAAAATAACCCTTTTTTTTAGAAGTATGTTTTGTGGCTTTTGGTATCTTTATATATGTGTAATTGATAAAATTTGACTGAAATTGATTAGAAAAAATTAAATTTATTATGAGATATTATATTAACTCTAATGGTGTGGACCTTAAGCTTAAAGGTAATTCCTAGATTTGCTTGTGGTAAGACACAGCTTCGTTTAGTGCGATACATGGTAAAAATGATTCTATTGTAATTTATCCTTCCTCATGGCAAAAGGCCATTAAGGATATCTTTGTATCTATCAATTTCTTGAATTACATGCAAAGTTGTTTTCATGTTTAATCTTTTCTCAATAATTGGAGCTATGTCATTGAACCACACAATGTATATAAAAAAGCGAGGTCTAGGTAGTCTTGATCCATACTACTCAAAAAAAGTCTACTATTGGTTATTTTACTGCTTCTACTGTAAATTTTGAATGTTCGACCCAGTCTTCTTCTACTCCACATGATCAAGATTATTTGAATTCCCATTTGTTGAAGTTGGCAACTTCCATACGTTCAGATATAAAGTAAGACATAAAGTAGGAAATAAGGGAGGAAATAAGGAGTGAAATACATACTTTGGAGGACCAACTTGTAAGATAACGTTTTATATAGTTTAGAATTTTTTGATATGCATTTGTTATGTTGAATTCAACATTATAATATAATGATTATCCATCATAACATATTGTAAATTTGTTTTTTATGATCAAAAGATAAAAGAACGAGTATGAGGTTGATTTGTCTAGTGACAACGATGAGCATTATGAGGAATATACATATGATCGTCGTTCCATCCATGTATCTTTCTTAAAAAGTAAAGAAAAGAAAGTCAATAAAAAAAGAAGATGACTTGTATTATATCATTTTGATTGAAAATGTAAAACCATTTCAATGTTGTATTACATTCAGTGTTGTGAACAAATAGATATGTAAAACCATATGTTGTAATATTAATTGTTTTTTTTTATAAAATGCATGGATGTGTAATGTATGTGTGATTTAATAAATTTGTGAATGCATTTGAATATAATTTTAGTAGGTATATTCTGGTAATTCCAATCATTGATAATACTGTTTTATTTTTTTCCACTACCTAAAAATGTCCTCACGGATATAACAAGGACATTTCCTCACCATTTTCTCATTATTTCTGACACGACTACAGCATTTTTCCATCTTTCGTGAGCACTAGATGAGCATTTTGCAAGGATATATTGAGGACATTGCAAAGACATGTGTTATGAACACATTATGAAAAAATCTCCTCGTAAATTTATTTAACGACGATAGAGTTGCAAGAATAGAATTTCCTTGCTAATTACATCCTCACTAAAGGCTTTTGTGAAGATGTTGCGAGGACATGGCGAGGACGATGTGAGGACATACGTCCTTGCAAATTCCAATTTTTGTAGTAGTAGGAGAAATTGGACATGAAGACAGCTTTTCTACATGGAAAGTTAGAAGAAGATATCTTAATGAGCCAACTAAAGGAGTTCACTGCTCTTAGAAAGGAAGATCATATATGCAAACTGAAGAAATTCCTGTATGGACTCAAGTAATTTCCAAGGTAGTGATACAAGAGGTTTAACAGTTTCATAATTGAAAATGGTTACAACAAAAGCCTGTATAATTGTTGTCTGTCTCACAACAAGCAAAATGATGATTCACACATCTATTTACTTCTTTACGTAAATGATAAGTTCATCGCTGCACGAGACAAAGTAGAGATTCAAAAGATAAAGAAACTCTTCAATTCAAAATTTCACCTGAAAGACCTTGGTTGAGTAAAAAAAAAATCTAGGAATGGATATCTATAAGGATAGAAATCAGGTGAAGTTGTTCTTGTCATGGAAGAATTACATTCAGAAAATCTTATCAAATTTTGATATGACTATTGCAAAACCTTTAAATACTACATTCAATGCAAACTTTCATATTTCTACAGTATTTGCATCTCAATCAGAAGCCGAAGAGGAGTACATGTCTTATGTTCCCTATGCTAGCACAGTTGGGAGTCTGATGTATGCAATGGTGTACACTAGACTTGATATTGCACACATTGTTAGTGTTGTCAATAGGTTATGAGTAAACCTGTAAAACATTGATAGGCTACAAAGCACATATTTTGATATCTAAAAGGAATATCTGATATAAGTCTCATTTATAGAGGTAATGTAGATTACTTGGTTACTGGTTTTTCTGATTTAAATTACGCTATAGATGTAGATGGTAGAAGATCAATAATTGGTTATGTCTTTACAATGGGTAGTTTTATAGTAAGCAACTCCACAATCATTGGTTACCCTGTCTACAACAGAGATTGGGTATATGACATTGACGGAAGCTGCTAAGGAAGGCATCTAGCTTAAAAGACTAGTTGGAGATCTTGGACTACAACAAGATCAGGCTACAGTGTATTGTGATAGTCTAAGTGTTATATGCTTAGCCAAGGATCAAGTGCAGCATAACAAGACCAAGCACAATGATATGAGATATCACTTCATTTGTATAGAGCAAAGAATCAAAGTGAAAAAAGATTGACATAAAAGACAATCGAGCTGATATGTTCACCAGATCAGCTCTTGAGAGTTAGTTTCTGCAATGCTTGAACTTGCTCAATGTAGACAATTGGCAGTAGCCCCAAGGTGGGGCAAACGGTGGCAAGGATCTGTTTTGAGATGATTCAATTTAACATGGAGAATTGTTGAAATATGCCTTGAATCCAAGGTGTTTAGCAGCAAAGAATCAGATAGACGTCCGACCAGACATTTGCATCTCATCTAAGGAAGGGTTGAGACAATAGTATTTGAGCAGATGTTCAGTCCAAACATCCGCTATTCTTCTGGGAATGGTCAAAGCTTTCACGAACATTTGGCCCAAACGTCTGCCACTCTTATTGAAGTGGTCAGAGCATTTACGGACATCCAAACATCCATGACCCTGATGAAGTCAGAGAATTAACAGACATTCGATCAGAACATCTGCCTCATTTATTTTCTTAAAGCTAGGATTTTTATCTCGAAACCGATGTTCGACCAGACATCCGTTACAACAGACTATTTAAAAATTGTAACCCATTTTAGGATTTTGTGAGTTGCTCATTCCATTGTAAACCTAAAAGAAGACGTAACGGTTGTTCCTCTGATCTCTCCCCTCACCCTTGTAATATTTTGAAGCTGTAGACACCCCGATTTTGAGGTGACCCGGAGATGAGTGTCTATGTTGCTTTGGATGTGATCAACCCTTAAACCAGACCCCAAACCCATTAGCAAGCCAGAGCCCCAACCAAAAAAAACTGTGAGCTAGCTGGGCGCACCAAGGTGGCGCACCAAGTTGGCGCACCAAGTTGGCACAGAACTGGCGACTCCGCTGGGGATAACCAGATCCTGGCTTCGATTTTGATTTCTCCTTGGCTTTCTACTTGCATATTTTCCATGCCTTGTTTTTGCCATCTTTTCTTGTTGTGCCTTTGTTTTTGCATGTTTGTTTTCATGCTCTTGAATGTTGCTTCTCCCACACATTCACTATGCCATCATTTGCACATAGTATGCATGCTTTGTTTCATTTATCCGTGCAAGAAATGCTTGTTTATTTCCCTTCAATTGCTTGTTTATTTCCCTTC
>JAMKQA010036887.1:0-20459 GCA_024699735.1 Posidonia australis | reverse complement strand
AGATACATAATTATATTCTTTTAAATATTTAATATACATATTAACATATATAGTTTATATTAGGTTCGGTTCGGTTTGGTTTGGTTAAACCGTCCTTGAAACCACAAACCAAACCATATGGTTCGGTTTGTAGATATTCCAAACCAAACTAAACCATTGAATTTGAAAAACCGAATCGAACCACTAAAAATGGTTTGATTCTGTTCGGTTAATCGGTTAATCGATTTGGGCGGTTTGGGTGCCCACCCCTAGGCGTGGGGTTTTTGAGAAAGAGATCGAATCGTCGAATCTTGAGGGGAGTAGGTTGGATCGTGATGAGAGAATCATGAGGAGCCCAGTGTGGCAAAGAGAAGGCTTAATGTTGTGGATGGATCTACTCCAAATTTATAAAAGAAGATAGTCATAAAAAGAGGAGGAGGAAATCGAACGAAATCGACAGGAAAAAGCTAAAAATGCCATACTCTAATACCACTTTGATGGAATTGATCTCGTTTTCACTGTAGACTTAGTTGTTGATTTAGGCTTATGGATATGGGATTTTCCAGAAAATCTCGAGAATAATCTCTACCCAAATAAGAGATGAATCTTATTTTATAAAAGAGGTAAAAACAATTCTTCATATACCTTCGCTCATAACCACTTTCAACAAACACGAGAGAAATTTTCTCCTACTTTTTAGTATTATGTGGTCTTCATTGACCATATTCTAACGTTAGAATAATGAAGAAAATCTTAAGAACTTTACTATCTATATTTAAGTACATGGTTACAATTGTAGAAGAATATAAGGATTTATGTGCCGTTTCTATTGATGAATTCATGGGTTCACTTCAAAGTATAGTTTATTCGATATATGATTATTAGTCCAATTATGGAGTTACGGATTTGAATACTAATGGATACAAAATTTTTTGATTAAAAAAAACTCATGGGTTCAATTCAAAGCCCAAAACAAAGGATAAACTAGAATCACATTTCAGTTGAAAAGTTGGATCAAGTTTTGCAAAGAAGTAACTTGGTATAACAATCTGGATTTGAGAGAGAATGCTAGAACCAAATCCATTTACATAAAATCTAGGAACTTAATTTATAGTAATTTAATGTTGGTGCTATCTAAAAATATTGGGAACCTTCCACCAGCTGTGCACAGCAAGGCACGGGCTGGCATGAGCTAATGGCGGTAAAAGTAAAAAGCTTTTGATTGGATAATAGGGTTAATGACATATATAAAGAAGTGTTGTGTTTGTATTAATTGTAATTAGGGTGATTGCAAGAGTGAAATGTGAGTGGTGTCGTGAGAGACTTTTTAGGATTGTATATACAAAGAGACTTTTTTGGTGTGGTGGTTTCATACTTTGACTTCATAGTATTATTTCCAAATTGGACTGATATTTCGAGGTAAACAAATCGTAGTTAAGGAACTATTACCTTATGTTGTTTGCATGTCGTTAACAACATGAGTAGTTTTTTTGTAGATACGCCTTTATGTGCATCTAATTATATTTATCTCATATAATTTCAATTCCGTACCTTATACTGCATAAATATTCGAAGATATGGGTGCTTTAACATATGAACGGATGAAGTTTGCATATCGCAAACATGTTTGCATGTGTAATCTATCTTTCGTTAAAATCCAATTATTATAAACTCAACTCATTTAAAGTTTCAGTTTTAGTAATTTTATTAAAAAATTACTAATAATGTCAAAATATGTAAATTTGTATCTCGATCAAAGGTGGTAAAACAATTCTTTGCGTTTTGACCCTTCCAAAAGATTGAATTCCACGTACTTCTTTTATTTTTTCAACGTAAACAATCCAAAATCGTCTGCTAAAATGTTCAATAGAAGAGAGATGCCATGTCTTCAAGCTAAAATCTACCCTAAATCATATAAATAAAGTTTTATATTTTTTGCAAACGATAAATAAATAACATTAATAAGACACTTGACTATGATTACCATCACCAAGTAATAATCAAAATACAGAGTTTACATACCCGGTCTTTCACCTCCCACACAGAGATTTTTCTAGCATTGACAGTACCATTTTCAATCATCCCAGTCAAACCCAATGAGGCTACAATATACAACAAGGTGAGAATGTAATGATCAAGAAAGGGTTACCAATTTTATTGAGCAACTAAACATGCCTCGTGAAAATAGAGCTCACAGAAACCCTCGCCGTCGTTGCCACCCCTCTCACGGCCACCCCTCTCTCTCTGGTAATCTGCCCCGTCACCATGGCTCTCGATCTGGCATGCTCATGCAGTAGGCCACCGAGTTTAACTGGGGAGCCTTCAAAGCGCGACTACTAGAGGACGACGACCTTCCAGAGGTGTCGATCTGGAGTGATCGACGACGTCGAGTAAGATCTGGACCCTCGGCAGGTTCGCAACCCTCCCTTCCCACTTGGCAGGTACGCAGCCCTGGGAAGCTCCATACTTTCCCCCCATCTGACTTTGGGAGTCGGTCAGGCTCCCTCTTGGGATTCAGTTCTCCGAATCCTTGGAAACTTCCACCACCTGTGGGCGATTTGAGGTCTTCCGACTCTATTCAGTTAGTCTGAATGTTGTATTTATTGACAGTTCTTTCTGTTGCTTTCCTCAAATGAGTAATATTGATGTGATTATTGATAGTTTCATATGTGTTAAAGAGATTTTCCCTTTCTGGTTCAATAATCTTGTTTGTTGTCATCTGAGTGAGGATCTGAGATCTTGCTTTGCTACCAGAGAGTTTGTTCATCTCTCGGTAACTTTTTACGTATCCCCTTTGCTTCCTCTCCGGCAAGGGAAACATACTAGCACTGTCATCGCTCCGGTTCCGGCTCAGACATCGGTCTCGAGTCCCTCATATCATGATTCGAAGATTAGCAGTGATTTAAATGTTGGTTCTGATTTTTTTTTTTCCGTCTCTGATCCGGTGTTGTCCATTGCCGCACTTACTGACGCGATTTTGTCGGTGGGCTTTTGCTGGGAAAACTACGACTCCGTTAGTCTCTGGGAGACGAAGGGTCGATACTCTTCTCTAAGCGCTGACACTTCCTCCATTAATCCTTCTGCCGTCTCGAGCTCCATGTGGGACTTCTCTCTGTATCGACCCCCAACATTTATTGCGAAGCAGAAGGGTTTTTCCTCTTATTATTCTTATTGTCAGGGTAATCATCCTAGTAACAGTCATTACAGTAATGACTTGTCGTTATCCTCCACTAATCCTCCATTTAGTGATCTCATGTGGCAATTTAACCCTTGGAGCAATTCGGGCGAGCCGACTGGCACGATCGCTTCTCTGACAAAAGTTGTCAGGCCTTCTCTAACAACGGCTGCTCCTGGCGATACGAATCGTCGCCTTGTCTCTTCCTGCATTAATGGCCAGGAGGTTTTCTGTGAGAACAAACATTCTTTATCTCCCTCTTCTCTGACAAATATTAACTACTCCCGGTATCATCGATCCCCCATCTCTGGCAAGAAGATATGCTTTGACAAATATGATCCTGTCCCTGTCCCTCTTCCCCATGGCTCTTGTTTTGCTGTTCTAACTTCTCCTCCTGCTAATATTTCAAAATATTTCCGGAGCCAAACCTCTTGTACTCGTTGGACCGGTGATTCTGAAGAAGAAGGGTGGACGACGGTGAAAAGCAAAAGGAGCCAGTCGCCTCTGGTAAGTTACTGTCGTGCGATTAATGGACGTTGTTTCAACTGTGGTCTTCGTGGCCACTCGAAAAAATACTGTAAATATTCTGGTGTATGCTACAAGTGCAACTCTCCCTCACACTCTGTCGCGATCTGTAAATTTTTTTAGGCATAGGATCCCTCTCCCTCCTCAGCTACTGATATGGCGGGTCTCTCCCTCCACAACCCTACTATTATTCCACCCTCTGACGAGACCTGTAACCTCTTCCTCTCTCTCTCTTGTTGTGCCATTGTCACGGCGCACTCGTCACAACTTACCAAGGAGTCCTTAGAACAACACATCTCAAGTACTTGCCTTCTACCCTTGGAGTGGAAGTGAAGGACTTTTCCCTAGGAAAGTTTCTCTTGAAATTCCAGACACCTCAGGCTAAAAATGATATCCTTAACCTATTTGGGTCCTCCCTCGATGCCCTCTCTACAACCTTTATACACTGGACCCCCAACTCCAATGCAGTCTTTACTCTGAGAGAGGAAGGACTCTGGATTAGGTTAGAAGGGTTCCCCCACCACCTATGGTCCATAGAAGTCTTCTGTCTCATGATTTCAGAGTTTGCTGACCTCCTAGAGGTTGACCTGTCAATTAACTGGGTCAAATACTAGGGTTTTGCAAGAATCAGGGTTAGGGTTCATCAGGGAAAGGAGATACCTGACACGAGATTTTTTGCATTTGGCAGAATCGTTTACCTTATCAAATATAGACGTAGCTGAGATATTTGTACTCCTTCCTATACAAATGTGCAGCCTGCTCCTTTATGGCCCAACCAGAAATCTCAGAACCCTTATCCTAGAGGACTCAATCCCATTAGGAAGTCTTTTAAAAACAATAAGGGTTGGAGAGGTGTCAAAAGTGGAAAAGCCTCCAGAGAAGGCAAAAACGTCTGGACCAGGTCCTCCTCTTTACCTACACAATTCGCTCCATCTTTAAATTCTACTGGTCTCTTACCCACTCCTATCTCTTCTGGTGGCTACCCCAATACTTCACCTTCCCTCTCTTCTGAGGCCATACCAACTGTGGCTAACCAGGTGGCAGTGACTTCTACTACAACGGTCACTTCCAAGTTTGTGGAGGCTGAGATTAAGGCCAGAAATATATCGAGGGTCAAATTCAAGAAAATCATGGTGATATATGATTGTTTGGAAAATGAGGACCTGAACAATATTGATCCTTAGACTCCAACATCTCTTTCAACCACTCCAGTACATGTCCAGGTCATTTATCGCAAAATTCTCGTATTCTTTCTACCTCTATTACTCTCAATCATACTGATAACAATGTTCATTATGATAGTGCTCATTTAGAGGATATTGTAGTTGCCTCTAATTCATCATCAGCTAACTCTGTGATTGAGGATCCTCTGCATTGGGACTCTTATGCACAATTTCATGCCTTCTGTGATATGATTGGAATACACCTCAATTCCTTGGAGGAAGCCAAACAATTGTTTAATCAGGTTAGGAAAGATCAAGATAAAGTACCAATCAATTTAGAGGACAATTGTGACAATGTGGAGGGGTCATCCTCTCCTCGTTTATCCCATAATACCTAATGATTATTGCAGTTTGGAATATTAGAGGATTGTGTACAAGTGATAAAGTTAAAACAGTACGAAACTTTATTATATCTAATAAATGTGACTTGGTCACCATAAGTGAAACCAAGAAGGAATCCTTCACTCAAGGCATTCTACATTCATTAGGGGGAAATAAGATTAACTCCTGGTTCCACCTCCCTTCTATTGGGGCCTCAGGAGGCATTCTCATTGGTTGGGATGATAGGATACTGAGACTTATGAATAATCTCTCTGCAGTCTACAGTTTATCTTTAAATTTCATAAATTGTAAGGATGGATTTGATTGGTGGTTTACAGGGGTATATGGACCTTGTGAAGCCAATCTAAAAGAAGATTTTCTTGAGGAATTACAAATCCTCTGCACTTTGGTTAGTAAGAATTGGGTCCTTGGTGGTGATTTTAATATCACCAGGTTCTCTCATGAACATTCTGCTCGGCCTAGAACAAATGTCCACATGAGAGGCTTAAATGATTTCATTGACAATAATTTCTTGGTAGATCTTCCCCCCAATAATTACTCCTATACCTGGTCAAACTTCCAGTCTCACCCAACTATGGTTAAACTTGACCGATTTCTCATTTCTTCAGATTAGTCGGGTAAAATTCCATATGCTTATTGCTATGGGAAAGCAAGAGTTATTTCCGACCATAGGGACTAGACCCTTGCATTTCAGAAGAGCCACCTATAGGGACTAGACCCCAGTAATGGAGAGAATTTCTACAAAACTGACCCTGTTGAAGGCAAAGAACCTAAGTTTGGGCGGTAGATTGATTCTACTAAATGCAGTTCTCTCTGCAATCCCTACTTATTACTTATCTGTCCTGCATTTGCCAACTAGAGTGGAAAAGGAAATCAATAAAATAAGGAGTAGATTTCTATGGAATTCTTTCTCCCCCAACCAGAAAGGCTTGCACTTAGTGAAATGGGCATCACTGTGTAGAGACAAAAAACAAAGAGGCTGGGGGATCATCAACATAAGGAACTTTAGCCTAGCCTTGAAAACTAAATTATTATGGCAGCTTATATCTGAGAGACATCAAATGAAATGGAAAGAACTTGTTAAGGTGAGATATCTTAATACCACCTAGCCATGTGCTTTACTTAACTCCTCAATAAATAAAGGCTTTCCTCTATAGCAAATCTTGAAATCTTGTTTTGGCATTCTCAATTGTTTCTCTTCCTCCCAGATTCACAACGGTATGAATACTATATTTTGAGAAAATAAATGGTGGAATGGAGTGAAATTAAAGTTTCACCTTCCTGAACTGTTCAATGCAGCCAGATATAAAAAAGCCTCTTTAAAGGATATCATGGAACTTTATAGGTTTGACTTCCATAAACTATTTGATTATTCTAAGATACCTTTAGTTAACCTTTCACTTCTTCAAACCCAAGTAGAAGTGCGTGATTCCATACTCCAATCTGTCTTTCTGGTGCCTAGTGCAGACACCCTGCTTTGGCTACCAAACAATACTAATATTTTTTCAATTAACTTATGTTACAAAAGTTTAAATGATGGAGGCATGCGTTTCTCCTTATACAACAATATTTAGTGTAAATGGATATCCTTAAAAGTAAAGTTGTTCTCTTGGTTAGTACTAAACAACAAAAACTTGACTAAAGATAATCTTGCCAAAAGGGGTTGGAATGGTTCTAGTACCTGTATTTTCTGCAATATGCAACATGAAACCAATATTCATTTGTTTATGAATTGTCCCTTCATATGGCATATTTGGAGATTTTTTCTTATCACAGATTTATATCCGGGATTCTTTAATATTGCTGATTTGTTCAATTATATGCCTCCAATTAGATTCAATCTAAATATGAGGGGCTGGGTTGTTTTGCTCTATATCACCCTCTGGCTAACTTGGAAGGAAAGAAACAATAGAATTTTTAGAGATAGTAAAAAAACTCATGCAACTATTCTTTTGAAATTATTTCTACTATGCATCACTGGATAGATACTTATGCAACAGGATTTGAAAAAGAAGAAATCCTTCACTCTATCTCGTCCATGCACAATACGTGGACCAAGGAGCTTGCCCCAAACAATCCTACCTCTTCCAGGGGATCTATTGAAGCTCCTCAACCTCACCTTATAGATCAGGATCTCAATATGCCTAGTTCCTCTGGCGCAGGGAACGAGGCTTCATAAAAGCTAGTTCTGTCTTTTTAATTTTTGGTAAATTTACTGGGACTTTGTACTCTGCTTATGGTTAGGCTCTGAATGTGCAATTTTTGATATGGTGATGAATGGAACCCCGCGTTCCATTCAAGAGGAATTCTGGACTTGTAATATTTCAATCCCTAGGTTTGTAATAACCTTGAACTTGTTGTACCCTTGCCTATGGTTTTCATGCCAAGGGCTAAATCATATTAAGCTACCGTTATCAAAAAAAATACAGAGTTTACATTACAATTTCCAAGAATAAAACCCATAAGTTTAAAAGTTTATAGTTTGAAAGCCAACCAACTAAAAATTGCAATGAATCAAAAGCAAAGTCTAGTTTCCAAGATAGCTTCAAAAAGAAATAGTATGAAGCTAATCAACAATAACCTCAATTGTCAGAGTCAGACGTGGGGTTTAGGGGATCATAAGTAGAGGTAGTGGCAGGACTGGATTCATCTGGAACATGGACTGCATTCATAAAGATCACAACAGATGTAGCAATCACTTGAGCAGCTTGATGTATCTGTGCTTGATCCCATTCCTACTGCATTTGTTGAATAGTTTGGGATATTGCCACCAACTCCTATCTTGGAATCATATTATCTAACAAAATGGATGTTGTATTTTTGACTTTATTCCTAAAAATCCTAGCATTTCTTTCCATCCAAATGGTCCATATAATTATTGGAATGAGTAAGTTCCAGTCCAAAAAACTTAAATTAAACTTAACATGTTTGTCCAAGGAATAAATATCAGAGATACTAATTCTATTAAGGTAATTTATATCATCTATGAAAAAACAAGAGAACAATGCAAAAAAAATGTGATCTGTTGTTTCTAAAATGTGAAAACAAGATATACAAGAGGGTGAGTCCCTTCAGCCTCTCTTGACTAAGTTGGTTTTGGAAAGAATTTTATCATGTGCTGCAAGTCAAGTAAATAACTTAATTTTTAGAGGTATCTGATTCTTCCGAATACGATTCTTGAATTTGGATCTAATTCTACCATCATTCTCTAGCTCATAGTAGCTTTTAATAGAGAAAATTTTATCAACAGTGGATGTCCAAGCTACTTGATTCAATTCATGAGTCAACTGCAAGGACTCTATAACAAATGTAAAAGATTGCAATTGATCAAACACCTGATTATTACGATGGACAAAAACCTCATATTTGTAAAATAATTCGAGATAATTTGCCCTATACTTATTTATCAATCTTTTTAACTAAACCTTTCTTATAAGCAAAATCAAGATATAAATCATGTAAGATATACTTCAAAGCAAAGTTGTCTACCCACTTATTCTCTCAGAAAAATGTTTTTTCACCACTATGAATAGAGTAAAATGTGAAAGTATTAACAATAGAAAAATAAGCTCTTAATTCCTACCAAAGAAGGGAACTTGTATTTGATGCTACATTTAGAAGCACTCCTACCTGGTTAAAAGAAAATATCCAGACTTAATTAACTCAAGCCATTTTAGATTTAAATTGTTTGCTAATAGTTGCCAAAGTAGTTAAACTTTAATGTAGTACTGAATTTTCCAATATTGAGGATCCCCCATCTATCCAGATCTTTCGCGTGGCATATATTCTACCATTTAGCCGAATGATATCCTCTATTGGAATTGGAGGGGGGTTTCCAATAAAAACGACAACGAACACAGTCAATCTTATGTTTCACCCTAACAGGTAGATGAAAGATAGATAAATAGTATGTGGGAATAGTTGAGAGTACAAAGTTAATAAGGGTAAGTCTACTATCAATAGACAAATATCTAACCTTTCAAGAAGCCAACTTAGTCGTAATCTTGTCAAGTACAGGAGCCCAATCGTTATAGGAAACGTTTTTATGATAAAGAGGAAGGCCCAAGTATTTAATTTGTAAGGGCACCAGCTTACAACCCAAGATACTACAACACCGATTATTAGACTATCTGGAACCCCTACACCAGTGATTGATGATTTACTGAAATTGATTTCATACCAGAGCAAACCTGAAGCAACATAAAATTCATTTCAAATTGATCAAACAATCCTGAGAAGGAGCTAAGAAGATTAGAGTGTCATCTGCGTACTAGATATTGGTCACATTAGGTCCTTCATGGGGAAATTGGATTCTTGAGATGAGATTATTTTCCTTTCCTAATGCAAGCATTCTATTAAGAATATGGGTCGCAATAATGAACAGAAGCGGTGATAAAGGATCTCCATGCCGAAGACCAATGGAGGCACCAAAAAACCTGTAGGAGCTCCATTAACTAAGATGGAAATTTGGGCTATGTTAATACACATTTTAATCCAATTCAACCACTTTTCTCCACAGTTAAGACCTCTAAGTGATTTCATAATGAAATCCCAATTGACATTATCAAAAGTCTTCTTGAAGTTTAATTTAAGCATAATACCCAGAATATGGCCAATGTGAATAAAGTGAAGTGTCTCTTGAGCCATCAAAAAATAGTCACTGATGCAATGACTAAGTACAAATGTACATTGGGTGTTATCTGGTATAGAATTGAGAATAGGATAAAACCTAGTACCCAAATACTTGGAGATGATCTTATAACTACTATTTAATAGGCTAATAGGCCCGTAGTTCTTAATGCTTCCTGCACGATTCTTCTTGGGTATTAAGGTAATAAAAGTTTGATTAATACCTTTCAAGGTGTTGATGTCATGAGAGTGGTAAAAATGACCAAACATCTCTACAATATCTTTTTTAATATCTTTCCAAAAATGCTAGTAGAAATATAGAGAAAAATCGTCAGTTTTTGTGTGTTTTTCTCTAAGAAGCACAAAGATACAACTCTTACTTTTTTATTTTGAGAAACTACTTTCAATACTTCTAGGGTTTGATATTTTGGTAGGTAGCAAGATGTTCCAATTGAAAGCTCCCAAAAACCCATCGGATTTGTTAAACAAGGAGAAAAATTATTCTTCAATAACCGTAAAGATCATTTAGGGATTATAAACATACTCCCTATTAATAAGTGTAGATATCCCATCTTCGTATTTCCTAGAGTCCATATAGGATAGAAACCTTCGAGATGTCCTAAATCACATGGTTAAGGATCTATAATATATTTTTTAGATTTTTTATGAGTTCTTTAAAAACATTTTAATTTTACTTACTTCACGGTCGTTAGCTATGACAGAGCTAACATGCTCGAACTAGTGGTAGGTTTGAGTCCATTGAATATTTTAAGTGAGAGTCATCAGCTGTGGCAAAGCTAACACTCTCATCTCACTCAGATTGGTGGCAAATTTGAGTATTTTGATCTTAAAGATGTTTTTATTATTTCATGGGATTTCTAAAGTTTTTCCGGACTTTTAAGATATCTCTATAAATAAGATAAAAGATAGGAAGTAAAATGTAAAAAAGACTAGGATGTTGCCTCTATGACAGGCGACATGACTCGTCACCACTTGAGCTAGCGATGAGATATCTAGGCACTACATATCTAGGTGATGAGCATCTTGAGTTTCTCTCTCAACTTAATTTATCATCTTAGGCCATAATATGATATATGGAATATTTATAAATACTATCATGATTTTTCCCATAATTATTATAATTTCTATAGTTTTCTAAAATTTAAATATACATACATATCATATAAATGATTATAAATATTAAATAATTCTAGAAAATTATTGAAATTTAGATGACTTGATAATTAAGATTACTTATCTTTATTTTTACCAAAAATGAGATTTTTACGA
Organism: Posidonia australis; assembly: GCA_024699735.1. NCBI lineage: Eukaryota > Viridiplantae > Streptophyta > Magnoliopsida > Alismatales > Posidoniaceae > Posidonia > Posidonia australis. The sequence continues at coordinate 9,296 of JAMKQA010036887.1, read as the reverse complement.
TAAGTTATCACATTTTAATGTTATAACTTATATTCAATTAAAGATAATGTTAAAAAATAAAGTTAAATCCAAAATATCTAGATGATTGCCAATCTATTTTAAATCATATAAATCCTTGATTTTAACAGACATTCTCATAATTTTGGAGATTTGAAAATTTCAAATTTAATTTACTTATTTTTTAAGTTTAAACTAAATTTGGAATTTATTTAAATTCCTTCTATTATGAAGATGATTTTAAATTATTAATTTGGTCATTATTGGTTAATACATTTGTATGAAGATATTTTGGAATCTTAATTTTCAAAATTTTTCCTTTTTAATTTCTCAATGCTTGTCCCACCGACGATTACCTAACTTGACAAATTTCATGCTAGTTGGCTGTTGATTCACCACGTGCAGCGAATTTGGAATTTATTGATTTGTTGCCTATATGAGCGATGACGTGATGATTTTGTCTCCTTTCATACTCGCAACAACATTTAAAAGGGATATTTTACTATTTTTAACGAGTTTGATCTTGGTTATTAATCTTCCACTCATCATTGACGAGATTTGGAGCCCTCAAACTCTATAAATAAACCTCTTAGGTCAAGTGTTTGAAGGGATACACATTCTAACCCTAAGGAGTCAATTCAGAGCCCTAGCGAGAGAGAGAGGCACTATGAGAGAGGGAGAGAGCTATAGCCTCACTCTGTCTCAGTCCCTCGTGACGTCCTAGATCCACTAGAGATCATCTGAATCTGAAGCCAAAGCATACCTCCGGAGCTTCGTCAAGCTTCCACTTCCTCCATCCACTCCACAGCGTACGAGGGTGAAGGAAGTAATTTTTCCAATTATTCATTTTATTTGCATACTCCATTGCATGACATAGAATAGCCCATGACATATGCATGTGGAAACAACTCTCCAGATAGTATTAGTTGCATTTGTTTATATTATTTGTTATTTTTCTGATATTGTTTACTACACCTAGATCTAATCCAGATTATTGTTTTTTATTGTTTATTTTGAATGGAAGAAAGATTACATAAGCACGAGGAAGCTGTTAGGCAGCATCCCACTACCACCCAACGAACTGAGAACTCACACAACTACAATATCATCATAAATCTCCCGTAAACGTCTTATCAATCGACATCACAAATGAAGGACAAGTGACAATTACAAAAGAGATGACGACGTGAGTGGACACGTCGACATCTCTATATCAACACTCCCAAATCCACATCTACAATAAGAAGTAAAGATATTATATTGATTTTTCTCCTACTATTTACAATTTTACAAAAGAAAGCTGCTTCATCAATTTGACTAAGGGTGTTCCGAATAAGATGTTGTGTCCTTGTTGGTGGTGATAATTGGATCAAGACTTCTAGGTACAACTGATGTGTAGAATTAGATTAGAGGAAGGTTGCTTACTAGCGATCTCTAGGAGGATAACGTAATTGAAAAGAAGTTTGGGGAAAGATTACAAAGATTTAATTCTCCTCACAAGATGCTTGTGAAATATTGCAAGATGCTTGTTTGTTGATTGAGATAATTGTTCACCCAAGTTCAGATCATTGACATCAATTTAACCACTCCTTTTATTTTTTTCACTAAAGTCTAAAAAAATCATCTGAATCTCAAGTTTCCAACAACGACATGGGATGAACTAAAATTGATAAATGGTTAGACATAGAAATTAGACCAAGTAGTTCCCCAATCCAAAAAAAAATTGCCCTGGGTCAAGTAGGCCTAGGCTTGCCTTGGGTCATGGACAAATCAGGCCCATGGACTCGACTCAGACAGCCTGAGGAGTGTCGGTTCGTCAACTTTAGTTGAGTCGAGTCGGACCAGGTCTGATCGGCCCGAGGCTGTAGGTCCAAGTCGGCCAATCAATTGTAGCTAGGCTAGATCATATTGGATAGGTCCAAGAAACAAAAAAAATGCAACGTCATTATGGCTCCAACGTTGCATTTGCAACGTTCTAAATAGTGAACGTTGCATTTGCCATGTTCAATTTTTTTTAATATTATTTTCCTTCTCCTTAACTATAAATACCTTCTTTAATATATTCATTTTTTAATACAACACAACTCATTCTTCTTTTCTCTACTATAATTCCTATTTTCTACCATTTTCATTTTCTCAATTCCCACTCTCTCAATTACCACTCTTTGTTCAAGTGAAGATTTTAAGTTTGGTTGTTTGACTCTAGACTCCGTTGCATCTGCTATTCTCCGTCAGCCTCTAATATCAAAATTTCTTTACTTTTAATCCCTTTAAATTCTTTACTTATAATCCCTCTATTTTGGATTTTGGGTTTTGTAGGTTAAGGATTTTTCTTTTATAATCAGTTTTTCTATTTATTAAAATAAAAAATATTGATCGTCATGATTATATCTCTAGTCAGAAGTTAGACCAATCCCAAACCACCTCAATACAATTCACAGCCTCTAAGAAACTTAGGAAATAAAGTTTTGAGTTTGGAAACATGTAATTGTAGACCCTGTAGATGAAAGTAAATGTTATTGTAATTATTGTAGTATAAGATACACATGTCCTAAGGGAGAGAGTGTAGATCACATAGGTAAGCATTTACAAAAATGTATATCTCAACATAATAAAGATGATAACACTGATTTAAAATGATCTAAATTTCACGTAGGTCTAGTGGTATAGTAAATTGGAAATATAATACAGAAGAATCAAAAGAAGGTACAACAAAATTTATAGTACAAGACGAACAATCTTTTTCTTTTTCTGAAAATAAAATTTTGAATCATGTGTACAAAAATATTTGAATCCATAATTTAAAGGTTGTAGACACCTCGATTTTGAGGTGGCTCATAGATAAACTTTCCGGATGTTGCTTTGGATGCAGGATGCTCAACCACTTTTGAATCCTATTCAACCTTTTAACTAGCCAGAGATCATTGCATAAACCGACCACAGGCCTATGGCCCAATTAGCAATTCAGGTAGCTAGTGAAGAACACCAATGTGGAGCACCTGATTGGAGCACCGAGCAGGAGCAATATAGTGGCACACCTAGCTGGAGCACCAAGGTGGCGCAGCTATCTGAAGCACCATCCTGGCGCACCAAGCTGGCGCACAACCACCTCTCAGGCTGCTGGCTTTCCACCTCCCATGTCTGTAACCCTCACCAGCGAATATGCCATGGGAATCTATGCCAGGCTCTTCGTTTGCGAGGTTGTCTGCATTCCATGGGAGTTACCCTTGTAAAATCCTATATAAGGACCCCCATTGGCAACCATTTGGCAGACTTGGTTAATCCTGATGAAGCTATCTACCCATTCCAGCAACTCTCTCTCGTTTTCTTGAGAATACCCTTGCACTCTAGAGCATTTCTAGCCCCTCCGAAGCAACAAGGAAGTCTTATCTTGGGCTTTCTAAGAAGGAACACCTTGGACAAGGTAAGTTCCTCTCCTTTATTTTACTTTTAATCTTAGTTCTTGCACTGGATAAACATGCCATGAACATCATAGGTATTCTGATTTTATGCTATTTACATGAGAGTTTTAGGATGAGATGATTGCTCCATGTATAAGATACTCTACATGTAAAATCTGAATAAAAAATTTTGCATTATAATATTTCTGCAAATGGCCTTTCTTCTTTGTTTCTTTACACAACGAACCATGATTCATGCACATGTACGCTAGGAAATAAGCAACAAATATATTCTTTATGTATCCATCATTTGCATATGGTTGTCAAGTTCACTCGTTCATTTCCTATCCTTTAGAATCCCATGCAAGTATTTTAGCCCATAACCCATGATTTGTCATGATTTGAAACAAATGATAAAAGGCTTTCATTTGTGTCTCATCATGTTTCCGGTTTTTTTTATCATCTGCATAACTGATCTGGGTTAAGGAATAAATCATTAATCTCTGAGATCTGGACCAGATTCTGAATCAGACTGTAGTCTCATTCAGATTTTCTGGGGAGCACCATTCTGGCGCACCAAAGTGGCACACTAGAGTGGCGCACCATAGTGGCGCACCTTACCAGAGCACCATTCTGGTGCACCAGTATGGTTAGAGAGTAAATCACCCTGTTTGCATTATAATCTGCATGGTTTTCCGGATGTTTTTGACTATGATTTTCCTGGTGTTGGTTCTCTGATATGGCATGTCTTTGCATGCATGATTTCAGTCTTGGATGACACTATTTTAAGCCTTTTTTGCATCTTTCATATTCAGTCTATTGCTGAAATCTGGTAGGCTGATTGCCCAATGAACTCCTATATGGAGGTTCTTATGCATCAGCCCATGACCTAGATCTAGGTAGCATGGCTGAATCTTATTGTTTTTACTTAGCATAGGGAGGGTGTGATCTTGTGTGAGGCATACAACCCTTGAACACAAGACCCATGTTATGTTTTCATATTTAGATTTTAATAGATGTTTATGATGCATTTCTTGATGAGTTTACGAGATTACAAGGTTGCATAGCATCCTGGTTTACATTATATTGCATGATATGGCACTGCATGGCATTCTGATTTTTTCCCTGGCACACTTTCCTAACACCCCAGTAGAGCACATAGGTGGTGCACCAGACTGGAGCACCAGTCTGGCGCACCACTCAGGCACCACTCAGGCGCACCAGCCTATTTTTTTTTTGGACACAGCTGCATTTGACATGGTATTTAACTTGCTTCCCGTTTTGATTTGCTTTTCGTTTTCTCTGGTTGTCTTCCTAGATATATCAGGAAGACCCCACTCTATTTTCAACCGCTTTTCTGCATGGTAGATCATGTTTTGCATATAGTAAAACAAGGATGAAAATCACTCGAAGTTATTAGATCTTTGATCTTATTTATGCAATATCCTTGCATCAATGCTTGACCCACGATACGAGTGATCCTTCTAAGCATTAGAACACACCCTATAGCCCATACACCCATGTTTAGCATAAGACACCATAGCATGGCATTGCATATCACCCTCGGGCATACAGAAAAGGCTGAAAAGCCGACATTTCATATAAGTAAATGAGAAACCCATAGAAAGACCAATTTTTTGGGCGCACGAGGGTGCCTAATACCTTCCTCGTGCATAACAGGGATCCTTGCCCATTGCTGGTTTATGAAGACCTTTTCCATTGGCTTTATTGCATGATTTGAATGTCTTAAGCGATTTTTCTCGTCTTCCGTTTTTAAATAGACTAGGTGGCGACTCCTGCATTTTATCATTATTTTTATTGATTTGCCGTGACTTTGCCAATCCTCATGCATTTGGCCTTTCGCGCCAATCTCGAGGCTGTTGCCGGCATGGTTACAGGAACTAGCGACTCCGCTGGGGAAAACCAGATCCCAACTTTTGTTTTGGGTTTTTCGTTTACTTTGCCTTTTCTCCTTGCTTGTTTATTCCCATACTTGTCTATGCTCTTTCCTTGTAGTATAAGTTGTATCTTCTTTATATTACATGCATACCTTTTATATAATGGGTGTTTCCTTTTTACATTTGCTATGCCACCACTATTGCACATAACCTGCACATGCTTCTGTTTGATTTGCATGTTTCTTTCCCATCTTGTATATACCATGTATAGGAGATTCGAGACATGTCTGCTCTCCCCATTTGGTTAATGAAAATATAAAAACCAAAATCAATAAATATAAGGCAAACTAGTGACAAATTGCAAATTTTCCCCACGGTTTAATAAACTTGCAAGTAAAAAATGTAAAGCATACTTTACATTCATCATATAGGGCATGCATTTTCTCATCTCCTGAGTCTCTACCTATACAATTTGCGAAGGACATTTCTCGGTGTCTCATCCTATGGCTTTGGCGTGAGATGAAATATCGGGTGTGTCCCCCCTTGTCTGGGGTCGTGTCGGTGTTAGTAGAGGATACAACCTACTGCTTTGGCTGAGATTTAGAACGAGGACCTTAATCTTTCTAACCTTGAGTCGGAGACCTATTCACCCCTGTGTGAACCTGGATTAGACGGCTTGGTTGGACACCCCTAGGTTGCGAGGGAGCGCATACTAGAGGCATTCATGCATTTTGTATCTCATACCACCATAAACATTGCATCTTTTCTAACTTGTTTGTTTATGTGCATAGAATTCTTGTCAGTGTGCGAGTTTCCTTAGCCTGAGCTTGAGACTTTTCCTTTCCCTGACTCTCGTTGCGATCCCATTTTTGACCACGTCTCCCGAGTTATCTGTCATTTTCGACGATAGCTCGTCCTAGGATCCGTCCTCTCATTCCCAGCCGCAGTCCGATCCTTACTCGCTCGCGATCCACCATGGCCCAGCATACCAGCGAGCCCCTTTCCTCTGCTGTTCAGGAGGAGGTCCCCGTTTCGGTGTACCCTTCCTTTGTTTCTGCCCCAGTTGTCACTACTGCCTCCGCTTTCGCCCTAGCTTCCGGAGGACCTCTACCACCCCTGTTCCGTGTCCCTGTGGCTGCCCAGCCTTCGGGACCACTTGCTTGGTCTTCTACTGCTGTTGGGGCCTCAACAGTTAAGTCTGTTCCTCCCCAGGGCTATGTGTTTACTAGCCCTCCTCCGACTGCGGCTATTTCTGTAGTAGCCTCTCCCCAGTTTGGACAACTAGGATCTCAGCTTCCTGACTCCTCGACCCCTGTTCTACCTCCATCCGTTGGAGCCACCGGTGATGATCCCGTCACCGCGCAACTGCAACACATGTCGGCCCTCGCCTAGCAGTTGCAGGGATTGGCATTAACACTCCAGCCCTTCTCAGCTTTGTCCTTTCCGACTCTCGAGTTGCCTTTGCAACCGGCGCTAGGATCACATTTTGCACCCACTACACCACCCCCATAGCCGTCGCCATCCGTCGTCTCTCCAACGATAGGGGTGTCGACACTACCTTTTGTAACACCGTCACAGCACCCACCACAACATGCATCTCTCTTATCTGGTGAGCACAGCCCACCATGAGCGTTATATCTGAGGCGATTCTGGTCCAACAGTTCTTGCTCCCGTACTCTGCACCACCTGTAGCACCACCCCCTGCATTATCTTCACCCTTGTATCAAGCCTCATTTTTTGTCCCCCATCCCACAACACCCATGCACGGGTACATTGGCCATCCTACCATAGCACCAGACGACAGAATGGTGGATCTGGAGGAGCCCTTAGGGGCGACCCATACAGTGTACGCGACACCCGCCTCTGCTGTACAATCCACAGCTGCAGTAGCCCTAGACGCTCTCCTAACGAGGATGAACGATTTGGAGCGCACTCTCCCGCACGTGTAGGGTGAGGATCGTCGGTCCTACCAATTCCGAGACCTCTGTTATTTTCCAGAGGCGACTCTCCCACCGAATTTCCAAATCTTGGAATTCGACAAATACAATGGTAAGGGCTGCCCAATTTCCCACCTTAGAGCCTATTACGGAGACCTCGCACAGCTTCAAGCTGACAAGAGATTACTCATTCGCCTGTTCCAGAAGAGTCTGACGGGGCCAGCGTTGAAGTGGTTCACTTCCCTCGACATGGCCACCATCTGGACTTGGGACGACTTGGTCCATGCGTTCCTCGAACAGTACTCCTTTAATCTTGACTTAGTCCCAAAGCAGGAGGACATAGTCGCTCTTAAGCAGAGGCCCAAGAAACATTTGGGGAGTATGTTGGATGTTGGCGGTCCATGGCTTCACAGGTCAAAGATAGACCCTACGACGAGAAGTCTATTGAGATCATGATCCGAGGAGCACAGCCAGCAGTCGGGGCTCTGCTTAGCATCCAGCCAGTCACCAATTTCTTTGCATTGCTCCAGGCGGGCGCCCATGTTGAGAGCTCACTGTGCGACGATAGTTTTCTAGCGCTCTCTGCATTTGCCAAGCAAGCCACTGCCTCACATAGTGGCGATAGCAGTAGCAACAACAACAACAACAATAATGCCATTCCACTCAGGAGGCGGGATCCCTCCAAGAACACAGTTTCCTATATTACATCCCCTGCTGCTCTTGCAAATGTCCGCCCGCCCCTGCAATGCCAAGTAGTGTATGCACCCACACCTACATCTAGAGCACCGTATGCATCACACATTACCCACACTGCCACACCAGTGTACCATACCCCACCGGCCAGGACGCGCCCACCGATGGCATATTTGCAGCTGAAGCGACAACGCCGTGACAGGCACCACTATATCCCTTTAGTGGAGCCATTGAGCATGGTATTTCCCAAGGTCGCAACCTAGTTGAGGCTTCCTGAGGTGCGCCCATCGCCTAATCCATTCCCTGCCTGGTTTAACGCGAATGTGTTCTGCAATTTCCATCGGGTGGCAGGTCACTCGATGGATAATTGCCTGACACTCTGGGACGCTGTTCAGGATTTGATTGACCAGAAGATCATAGTGATTAGTACTCAGGCGGCCGGCCCAACACCCACACCAATAGCTGCACAAGCACCACCAGCACACGCCAATATAGTTAGTCAACCTTTACCACAACATTCACCCTCGGGAGCATCAAGTTCCTCGGGAGTCAATTTTGTTTCTTCTTCTGAGTCTATTTCACCTCCCATCCTTCCAACTGATCTGATTCATGATGAGTCGTTCCCTTTTCCCCGTCAGTTGTATCACTCTTTCCTCGGTGGTTCCAAGGAATCTATTAACATGATTCGTCCGGTTGTCGAGTCGGAGTACACTATGGTATCACCTGTCATATACTCCCAGCCTCCAGCCCCGATTTGCTTATCAGCCTGGCCCCAGTCAAGGCCCACTACTAGAAAAATCAGATTTTGCGAGGACTTATAACGAGCACATTGCGAGGACATGTCCTCGCAATATATTAGCAAGGAAAAATAACGAGGACGAAGCGAGGAACCTTATTTAGCAAGGACTTTACGAGGACATGTCCTCGCAATAGTACCCTAAAATTAAAAACACTCGAAACAACTCTTACGTGCTGAAACGCCCTCTTTCTCAGCCACTACCCTCTCGTCTCTTCACTCTCCTCTCCTCTCTCACCACCACCTCTGCCGCCCCCTCTCGTCTCTTCAACTTCGCACCCTCACCACCACCTTCGTCGCCCCCTCGCGGGCCTGCCCCCAGCATGGGCCCCCGTGCCCCCGAGCAGGAGGAGGAGCGGGAGGGAAGTTCCTGAAGCTCGGGGACCAAAAAACCCCCGCCACGCCCTACACTCGCCCTCTGAAGGAGACCAGCCCAGCAATCCTCCACCCCACCAGTTCTAGCTATGAAACCTCTACCTGCTGTTGCTAAAAATGGTTCTGCTGCTCCAACAGGCACCAAAAGGATACAAGAAAGTAGTTCTGATGGGAGTGAATCTGAAGAGAGTGACTCTGA
>JAMKQA010036886.1:0-21775 GCA_024699735.1 Posidonia australis | reverse complement strand
TGGAATAGTCCATCGCTCTTGATGCCGGTGTGTAATTTTTGAATTCATGCTAAGACTTCTAAATCTTTTTCACGTTATAATATTTATGAAAATAAGCACAAATGAATAATCATCAAAATTAATGTTAATATTTCTAACAAACCCATCGTTGGAAAACTGAGGATGCAATATGGTAACAAAAACATAGATAAATTACAGATAGTTCCACGTTGAGGAAGCATCGTAGAGCAAGAGAAGGATGGAACTTAGCTACAAGGATGAATGCTTACCTGTGTTGACGGGTTGGTCGTCCCTTCGATGTCGACAGTTCGCTCTGCATTGTGGATGATTGGACGACGATGGTGAAGGTCATCTACGGAGGTGCTGGGCAATGCTTGGAGGGTGCTATGTGCACTTGCTATGGCTTGGCTATGCTAGGATTATGCTCGACTTCAGAGCCTTTTGAGGTGGAGGTGAATGCAGTGTAGTGGTTGTCAGTGGTCGATAAATGGCTGTGCAGTGGAGGAGGAGGTCATGGGGCAACTGGATGGACACTCATCGGGTCTGGTGGCATCTAAAACAGCCATGTAGCAAGCCATGAACGAGGTGGAGTGGCTTAAATAGAAGGTCCGCATGCATGTAAGTCGTCGATGGGTCATCCCTCTTTGAATCAATGACTTGGATATGAAATAATGGATTGGATTGGGATTTTCACTTGGGATGAGGGGCATGGTGGTAAAGGCACCTCAAGGCACACGTGTAGGTTCATGCCAACCAATGAGCGGCCAAAAACAGGTGTCCACCAAGTGAATGGACAACACAACCCATTGCTAAAATTAACTGATACAGGGCATTACACATTAGGTAGTTGCGCGACCTAGTTGCGCTAGTGACTTGCGCTAGTTAGGTGCGCTAGCTAGGTGCACTAGAACTACCACAAGACTTGTTGGCAAGATTTTGGGACCGTTTCTTGAGTGCTTGACCATTGTATGGGCTTTAGGCTTGTGGTTGAGTGGATGGTGTAAATTTTTGGGCTAGTTTAGGATGCTAGGTAGGTTCTGGTGTTGGGTAATGCCTCATCGCACTTGGATGAAGCTCTTCCAAAGGAGTCCGTCGATGAGTGGCCTCAAAATCAAGGTGTCTATAGTATCCTAGTTCCGTGCCATTGTGCTCTTCTGGTGTTTCAAGCGCATCTTTCATCCCTTGCTCTTGATGACCCAGTCCTCTCCCAGGTGTGTAGCCTATTCAAATGGGGATCTCTCATGGTTTCTTCATGTGTTTCGGGAAGTGGCACTAGGTTGTATCTAGGATTCGAGGTGTAAAGATTTGTCTTACAGTTTCCATGGCTTCGACGATTGTATCCCAATTTAAGGGAGTGAGTGCTAATGCTGCCATGGTGGTTTGGACTATCACAAGTTGTGCTTCTACATTCATTAGTTCATCTCCTATGATTTTGATTATTTTCCCCTGGTAGAGAAATTTTATGCATTGGTGACATGGGGAGGTGACTTCCTTGATTTCTTTGATCCATTGGTGTTTTAAGATGAGTCAATAAGAAATAGGTGCATCGACCACTATCAACTCATTGTCTGTTTCTATTGGGCCAATAGTAACATTGACATTAATCTTGCCTTGAGCCATTTTGTTGTTGTTATCATACCCTACTACTGTTAAGGCTGTTGGGCGTAGCTGGGTTTCTAAGGAACGTATATTCAGGGTTGCCCCTATATCTACCAACACACCAGAAAGTTTATAATTGTTTATTTTTACAGTAACACTTAAAGGTAAAGTCCTCCTACTAGGAGGAGCTAGTTCAGAGTTGTGAAAAATTAAGTTGGTTCTATAAAAACTACAGCTGCAATTGCCACTAGAGCTTCTACAGGCATGCCCTTAGGATCTTGGGCCTTCTTGAACACTTCCATCAAGATGTCCCGGTACTTCTTGAAGGCTCTAATTAGCTCATAAATTGATATCTTCACCTGTGTCTTCCTCAGTTGTTATAGGATATTGAATTCTCCTTCTATTCTTCTAGGGATGTCAAACTCTTATCATGGAGGGGATAAGGCTCTTTCTACATTGGGTGGAGGCGGTGCAACTTGTTTTGAGAGTTGTCCTATTCTGGTGATGGGTGCTTGTTGTGCCTAATAGCACTCTCCCCTAGCTTGAGCAGATTTGATCAGTGATGATGGCCTTCATAACAGAGACCATCCCTGGTTCTTGACTTGGCTGTGGCATAATAGTGACAGGCTTGATTGGGTAGGGATCACATAGTGTTGTTGAATATATCCTTGTACATAACCTCTTCTTGTCATATCTTGGGACCCTTGAAAGCTCAGTGTCTCCTGGTACTAGTGGTCATAATCGAACCATCCATTTGGCGGCCCTTTGTGTAGTGCTTTTGGTGGTGGTCTTTCGCTGGTTGGTTCTGGTGGAGCGGGTACTCAAACTATACCTGAGTCTACTTTGTGATCGGCTTTGATGGTGATTACTTCTCCTTGATGCTTGAATTTGAGAAGCTGGTGTACTAGGGATGCAACGATGCCAATCTCTGCTACCCATGACATCCTAAGGATTAATGGTTTGGCCAGATCTTACTCCATTATAATGACTGTGGTAGTGCCGGTGAGAGGGCCTATAGTAATATCCGCTTGAACGGTCCTAATTGCTTCTTTGACTTCTATCATAAGCTACACAAGTGAAGTGGTGTTCGGTGATTTCACTTTTCTCAATACCTAGATAGTCGAGAGTGGACATCGAATAGACATTTGGACTGGCACCAGTATCAACAAGCATTCCTGAAAGTAAGTATTCATTGACGTCCCTGGAGATGATCAATGTGCATGAGTGTTCTTCTGGAGCTAGCAATTCTATATCTCTGAAGATTATATTCCTTTGCACAAAGCTTGTGATGACTTCCCTTGCTAGCTCAAATGGATCGACATTACAAGAGTTATCAAATCCATGTAGTTCACTGACAGGGAAGAAGTTGAAGTCATCAAGGAGAGCGAAATCAATTGTGGCTTCTTCCTCATCTTTGACTATCCCATGTGTTGTATGTCTGGGTTTCCCATTCTTCATCAGACCATGCTTCTTGAGTAGTCATTGCTGCTACATTAGGATCCCTTTTCTCTTCAACTTGTGGTCCTAGGTTTGGATCTACCTTGATGTCCTCACCTACTGCTTGTGTGCCTGGTTACCCTTGATCAAGGTAACAACAGTAAAGAAAAGTGGAAATGAGTAAAGAAAAAGAAATGTGATTTGACTAGGATTGGACTTATGAAATAGTCCTAAAATCCTGAAATGGAATAATGATGATGTTTTAACCAGTTACCAGCCAGTATTTATGATTTGGTTTTGAGCCCGAGAGGCATTGTGTTTTAGGCTAGATCTGGTCAGAATTGTGAATTTGAAAGTGTGATTTTGGGAAGAAATCCCAAGTATTGAAAAAGGGCATGTTTTGGAGAATGAATTCCAAAGGTTTTAAAATAAAATTAAAATGTGTGTTCTGAAAGAGAATGTGGTTTTGGAATGAGTTTCCAAATGTTTTGAGAAAAGAAAAGAAACATGGCTTTTGAAAAGAGCATGAGCTTGAGATTAAATTACCAAGTGGTTTCCAATAAAAAGAAAAGAGGATTTTCAAAAGAAAACCAAGCTTTGAAAATTAAAGAGATCAGTTTTATAGTTTTCTAGAGATTTTGTGTTTGTGTGTTTGGGGCGCGTACTGACTGACTTAGATGTCATTTATGCATTCTTGTTTGGTTTTCAGGTGCAGTTTGGTGCAGTCGAGTTCCGGTGCAGGAGCCGAAGCTTCTAGCTGCACATTGAGATCCTGAATGTGAGCCTTAGTTATAGTTATTTAATATTTCTGTAATTAGTGTAATTTTGCTTATGATACTGTGATTTAGTAGCGTGCCCGGGATCGAGGTGTTACACAAGTTGAGTCCAACCTTAATGAGAGTCCTATTTTTTAAATTCTTTTCACAAATTCTCTGTGTCAGTTATAGATCAAGGTCTATAAGTTTTCACCTTAAACCTTAAAACTTCAGGATTTATTATGGAATATGCTTCTCAAAATATAGCTATTTGCAATAAAGTTTGTTTCAAGGCTATGAATACCATTATCCCGTAAACTAGGAATTCTTCTAAAAAATGGGACACAACTGTCTTTCTCACAAATATGAGAAATAACATTATTATTCCAAAAGCACTAAAATGTGAAGAGATTAAATTGCCTAAGAATTGGACTCCTTGCCAAGCTAATCTGCGTAAACCACTAAAAAGCATACAAGTAGAAAATATAGTTTAACATTCTAATGGGGATGTAGAAATCAATTTCTCCACAACCTGAAGAATGACAATTAGCTTGAGTCCTTCCTAAGTGGCTTCTGTGGCCTTCTATCTCCTCTACATTTATAATAGAAAAGAAGAGTAGAGAATTAGTGAAAGACCAATAGGAATAACTCTTGTACTATGTGGATAAATATGAACCATCTAACCATGCACTTTAGCATAAATGACCTAAGACTTGAAGAATAAGAATAATTTATAATAGACAAGGATCTCCTAAGAAATGATTTTGGATCAAAAGAAAATAAATTAAATAGAATCTATAAACTCAAAGAAATAAATATCATTAGAGAACAATGGTATGGTAAAATGAAAGAACTAAGTAAAATCAGCTACTTCTTTAATTGGTATGAAACATATTAAGTCCAAACATTAAAAATCCATGTTGGAGCATCTCCCTGCTAAAGACCATGCTATGGTTATAAAAAAATAAATACATTGGGTAGACACCCTAATTTGCAGCCATTTGGTGGTGGATTTCTCTAATATAGCTTGCTCTAGTTGCAACGAGGCATTTTCCAACACCAAAACCTCTCCCAATACCCCAAATCTACCCAAGATCTTAAACCTGTCCAAAAACACCATCCTTAGCTAACCCAAAGCCTGTTGGTGACCGATGCAGTTGAAAAATGAGCTCTGCAGTGTGCCAGGCGCACTTACTAGGCACAACTTCCTTGTGTCAATTAATTCAGTAGACGAGTGTCCATTACATCTCCTCATACAATTGCATTGTCCCATCGTTTGGGCTTTGAGGCTCTTTAGTTCCCAGACTTTTAAGTTTTATTTCCACACACTTGAGGTTGAGGGGGGTTGGCATTTTTCCGAGCATGACAGACACCTTGCACCCAACGACACATGAGACCCAACCAGCCATTGCACTGGCAACTCCAGCCATCACAACACTCCCTATACATTTCTAAACCACCACAACACTCCTCTCATCCTTGCAAGCCCCCAGCCTTTCACCTGCAATAGCCTAACATAGCCCGCAAACCATCACCACATTGTAGTGAACTCCCTGGTTATGCTTCACCACCGCTAGCCATCCAAAACATAGCCACCACACTGAAGCCCCTGCACACACCTTCAGAGCATCGTTACACCTCCAACAAACCCCTGCATAGCCTAACCGAGCCTAACCACGCCTCTATCATATCTAGCAGTACCCACCATCTGGAGGAGAACCACTGCAATCCACAAGCATTGGGAGGGACAAAACTGCTCAACACAGGTAAGTTCATTTTCCTAACATCTTACATGTTAATTGTTCAACTTTTTGGATGTGAATTGGCTACATTGCATTTGAGTTTTTATTGCATGTTTGCATTTCATGCATCTTCATGTGCTGGCAATGGGTTCCATGCCCATGTGAGGTTGACAGCCCTTGAGCATGAGGCGTGACCCTCTCCAACAAGTCTCATCCTTCCCTCTGACCACCGAGGCACTCTGGGAAGGCTTCCTGTACTCGTGGCCCTCTTTATGGCTAGCCGAGCATGGGAATGTCAACGAGTCCAATGGGAAGTGAGGAGAGACGCTAAACAACATCGACATTGCATTCTCTTCATACATCTTCATCTCCTCTCGCATCCTTCACCCTCCCATAATGTCGGAATGGCATCTTGGAGCTTGCTACTAGAATACATGGCTATAGGGGTTGGTGGAACCCATTTGCCAGCCATGGAGGTGGGGAGAGTGAAGAGAGTACACACGATCGAATTTTCTTATATCTTTATGTTCTTTGACACCCCTTGTGCTTCCCAGGTGTTTAATTGCATGAGTCGATTGCATGGTTTCCACCATTTTCCACAATGAGGCTCACTGTCTGAGTAGAATGCCTAGGGCGCACTTAGTTGGCACAACATCTAGGCACAACTAGGTGGCACAACTGCTAGGCACAATTTTGCTCTGATCCAGAGCATAGACAGCCAAATTGAGCCCTATTTTGCACGCTTTTCTTGATCAGCTTTGGCCTTTTCATCCTTGATTGGTCTTCCCACATACTTTACTCATATTTCTGCATGGCATTTAGCATTGCATATGCACACATTGGCACAACATTAAGCATCCAATTCTAGGCATGAACTTAAAAGCATGCATTCACAAAGCATCGCATATTGCCCTTGGGCATACAGTAATGGCACGCATATGCCGACATAGCCACACATGTGAGTGATAAGTCAAGAAAGACCGACTCGTTGGTCATGTGGGGGTGTACACCTTCCCCACACGTAATAGGAGTCTTTATCTTTTCTCTAGCATGCAATGACCATGTGTCACATCCATTTGGTACTAATCACAACATATTTTCATTGTATTCATCGTAGTTTCATTTTCATTTTCATATGGTTTTCCTTGTCTCCCATTTTCAAATAGATTAGGTGGCGACTCCATTCCTTTCTTTGCCTTTTGTTCAGATTTCATCGCAGTTTTTGTTGTGACTGTGTCGATTTTGTGTGTTTGGCCTTTCAGGCTTCGCATGAAGAGGTTGCTGGCACGGTTACACATTGAAAGTCAATGCAAAATTTTGTTCATCCTCCTCTTGAGTAGATTAAACTAGGAAAGGATGAAATTAAAGCTACTCCTTTCGAATGTCTAGACACTACCAATAACATGGCTAAACTGTAGACACCTTGATCTTGTGGTCGCCTACTAATGGACTCCTCCAAAGGAACCTATCTAGCTGCTACAGGACTTCACCCTATACCACACACAAACCACCATCCAACACCCAACTTGCCTTTTAGTCCACATGCTAGAGCAAAAGCCAAAGATCTACTGTAGTGGGCCTCAAACTTGGCTGAGCACAAAATACAGTTGTGGAAAAGGGATGCGTATTTTAGATGTGTATCTTAGGCATGTATCCTAGGTATATGTTTCAAGCATGTGCCTTAAGTGCATATTCCATGAATGTAGTGTCAGTGTGAAGCTCTAGCCTAGTTCTTGTTGTAGAAGGCTATGCTTGTCCAATCACTTTTGGATGTGAATGTTGAGGCCAATCATTGGTCGTTATGGATCTAAGGTCATTGCAGGACGTGTTCCATAACCAATGAAACCCAATCCAATCCTTTAATACAAATCACAGCTCACCATCTCAGTGATAGTTAGCATCCTACGATCACCATGCAATCATCACCTCTATAAAAGCACATTTAGCTCATCCATGATGAGATTGCCTTGCCATTGCCATGCTATTTCCGTTTGCATGCCATCAAATTGCCTTGACTAAGAGCTCCTAGACCTCAGCCTTGATGGACACTACCCCCAACCTTCCAACTTAATTACCATCATCTCCAGTACAAACCCTTCCACCCCATAGCCCTAAACCAATGTGAGCAAGTGGCCCAAACACTTGAGAGCTTCCCACCACCTTCCCATTGACCTTCGAAGCACTCTCTTCACAGCACCAAAAGCAACAACATTTCATGGAGGAGCCTCAAAGCTCGACGTCGTTGGAAGTCATGGGGAGGAATATTGTGAGCAGTCTAAGCAGGTAAATACTCCTACGCATTCGTAACATAGGCTCCTCTCCTCCTCCTTCATCTCGACGTGTCCGCCTTCTCCCTTGGCTAGTGGAATTCGTTGGGATTTGATTTTGTGGTTTTATTTGGATGTCATTCCTTCACTGGGTTCTTTGTTTTTTCTTCTTCTCTAGTTGCTTGCTTGGATTTTGTAGCCTCGGTTAGTCACCACCTCTTGGTTTCTTCTCCTCACCTCAACATCAAAGTTCATCTAAGAATCTCTCACATGGGATTCACATATCCCAATTGTCCATGCCAACATGGACGTGAGACCCAAATCAGAGCTCCTAGGCAGACCCAAAACAAGAATGCAGACTGTCACTACCTTGGTTCCTCATGGTTCTACAACCACTAGCTTCACCAAAATCAGAGCTAGAGCCAAAGACACTCCTCAACACCATAAGCAAGAAAATCAAGAAAAATAACAAAATCAAGGTGCATGCATGATATTAAATTCTATGGAGTAACCCTACAAGACATCCCTAGGCTAGTGCTCCTAGGTAGACCTAAGCCTTGATACCAATTGTAATGACCTCTAAGTTGCTATCACTAAACCTAGTTACAAATTTCCATTTAATTATTTTTTTTATCTTTATTATTAACCACCAATTATACTAATAATGCAACTACGGCTAAGTACCCTCAATAGGAAGTAAAACTAATAAACAACTGAAATAAAACTAAACTAACACTCACCTGAATCACTGATGTGAAGCAGCATGACTCCTCCTATATGCACTAGCAACTTACAGTTACTATCCTACACCTGCCCAAACATACAAAATAAAGGACACGTGAGTGACCACTCAACGGTCACCCAACACGCATCCCACCTACAACTCGGCAACCTATACTGAGGGCAACCAAGCACAAGCATCACACCCGAATGTCACCAAACCAAAAGGGCAGTCTACTGACGCCAAACAGACAAGCACTGGTATCCCTCCCAATTGCTACAACACCAAACCAAGTAGTCTACCACCACCTAACAGGTCACAAAATCACAAAACCATGCCTTCAAAATCATTCTTTTCTTTTCCTTTTCAAAACCATGCACATGCTCTTTCAAAATCTTTTATGTACGCTCGAGATGGCCACTGTAGACACCCCAGTTTTCTGATTTTGTAGGATGGAGATGTGGTGGCTGAGCTCTAACCAAGGCCATTTAATTCATGGAGACCCAATTGGGCCCATGAAGGCCCACTTAGGCCCATTAAACCCTAGTTGAGCCCATTTGGGCCCACAAGACTATCTTAGGCCTATTTGACTTCATGGAAGCCCATTTAGCCAATTTGGTCCCACATAAACCCCTTTCCTTATCCTTTTATCTTCCCTTTGGTGTTTCTGGGTCTTGTCTCTTCCTCCAGATTCACCATTTTTGCCGTGACCATATCAGATCTCCTCGTGTGTTTTGCACACCAAAGTAGGTGGAGAACCACGCCAAGGGGTTCCACCGGCATGGTCACAGGAACTGGCGACTCCGCTGGGGATAACCAGATTCTAGCTTTCGTTCTGGTTTCCTTACTTGTCTTTGGTTTGTTTGCATTTTGCTTGTTTGTTTGTTCATATTTGCTTGTACATATTTGACTGAACATGCCTTTTTTCGCTTTCTTTACATTGTTGCTATGCCACCGCACATGCACATGCTTTGATTCATGCTTTGTTTGTCGATACTTGCATTTCATTCACTTACTTGAGCACAACACAAGCACATGCCATGTTTACGCCTTTTTGCTTGACTTTTGGATGCCATAATTGTGTGTTTTTCCCTTCTTTTTGGATTTGCCATGATTAGGAGAGTAGAGACTTGTTTGCCTCCCTATCTGGTTAAAACACACAAATTCAGACAAACAATTAAGTAAGGCGTAACTAGATACAAATGCTCATAAATTCCCTCTGGTTAAACACACAAACTCAGTGGAACAATTAATAAGGCATAACTAGAGACGGATTCTCACAATCCCCTCCGGTTTAATAAAATGCAAGTAAAAGACACAAAAGCATATCACATGTTTGATCATATAGGGCATGCATCTTCTCCTCTGAGTCTACCCACAGTTTGCAAAGGACAATTCTGGCAGCCTATTCTATAGCTTTGGTGTAGAGCGTGTTGCTAGTTTGTCCCCCCTTGTCCGGGGTCGTGTCAGTGCTAGTAGAAAGGACAGCTCCATGCTACCGCAGGATACGAGGCCACTAACGCACCACTCGTTCACTGCTTGTGCTTTGGCCAGGATTTAGAGTAGGGACCTTACTTTCTGACTGGAGTCAAAACCTAAAAGCCATGAGTGCGTCCCATGTGGTCAACCCTATATGGGACATGCATGGTGAGAGAGTGCATTTTAGGACATTCATCTGCATTGTGTGTCATGGCATGCAACCCTAATAACTCGCATTTGTCTTTGAGTCGTTGTCCAGGTTCTGATACCTGTTTTCTCAGGTACTTTGCTGCGAGGTCCTCAGCCAGGAGCTCGGGTGTCTCCGTCGTGGGCGGCTTCTCGTGGTTGTGTTCTGTTGTCTTTTCTGAACTATTGGTCACTTGTTGACTGTAGTTCTTCATAGAGCTCGTGCGTTGTCCTCTTCCGCAGCTCCATTATTCCGCTTGCTGATAGCCATGGCCCCGTAAACCCGCAAGCCTGTGATTGTTGTTCTGAAGGGGGTCCCACACTCGGGTCCTCCTTCTCTCACTTTGACTGCTTCTCCTTCCCTCTGTGCGTCCTGATTTGAGAATCATGGAGGATCCTTATCTTCTCTTCCGGGACAGTGGCAAACACAAGTCCGTCTAGGGCCTGTCACTGATTCCACTACGGTGACTACCACGCGGGTCCTAGAAGTTCTGCCATCTGCATCCCATTCCTCGGGCCCTCCTGTTTCAGGAGTTCAAGGAGCTGTGGATTCATCTATTTTAGGGTTTGTTCCTGTTCCGCTCGTGCCTTCTGACCTACCTTTTGGTGGGTCTTCGGCCACACAGGCTCAGTGCTTGAGGGCTTTGGCCCGAGAGTTCGAGCACGTGGCCCTTTCTCTTGATCATGTTGAGAGTCCTTCTCCTTCGACCTCTCAGGTTCCAGTGCAAACCACTATAGTATTGCAAGCTCACCCCACTACTTTATCGCCCATACCATCGCCCGAGCATCACACTGCTCCGACGATGGGGGCGTTATCTCTTCCTCCTGCACCACAATTGCATTATTCACAGCATGCATCACAATCACCTAGGAGTCAACCCATTGGTTGCATGAGAGTACAACATTTCTCGAGTCCGTCACCCACAGTTGTCCTGGTGCCGCAACTGTTGCTCTCGCGCTCAACACCACACACAACACAGCATATCCAGAATTCACTTCAGCATCAGGATCAGGTTCCAACACGTAGTTTGTCACCGCACATTAGGCGCACACCTCCCACTGTCGAGCCAGTGCATCTCGTCGCATCGGCTCAACAAGGACAGCAACCTAAGAAGAAACGAAGCTGTCGCGTTGAAAGTGACTACACACTACTAGGCGAGTCGTTGAGCGTTGTTTTTCATCAGGTTGTGTCGCTTTTGAGACTCCCGGATCCGCGTCCCTTGCCGACTCCACTCCCTCGGTGGTACGACGCGAGCGTATACTGTGATTATCATCGAGCCCTAGGGCATTCGACTGATAATTGCCACACTCTGCGGGATGTCATACAGACTATGATCGATTGTGGCACTATCATTGTTACTGCACAAGGCATATCACTTGCACCCATATCTTCATCATCACCAACATCTAGTTCAGTGCGCATTACACCTCCACATGTCACCGTTGAACCGACATGTTTTGATATGTCGGTTCAGCAAGGGTAGCAACAACGGCAAGGGTGGCCTTGCCATAAGGAAAGAGACCTCACCCCACTCGGAGAATCACTGAGTGACATCTTTTTTAATGTTGCGCCATTTTTGCGGCTACCGGAGATTCGCCCACCACCGAAACTACTTCCTCAGTGGTATAGGGCAAACTTGTTTTGCCGATACCATCGCGTACATGGGCATTCGACAAATGGGTGTCATACTCTCCGGAATGCTGTCCAGAATTTGATTGACAATGGGAGCATTGTCGTCAACACGCAAGAGGCAGTCCACACACACACTTGCACACACACTTGCACGCACACGTGCACACCCTAGAATAGCCGACCTACCATGTCAGGGCCTGCATGCTCCGAGGATACTTGAACCTCAGGGGTTTTCCCCTTTCTCCCAGTTTTTCCCGGGGAATCCATCAGGCTTCTTCTTTTTCCCTAGCTTGTACTCTCCTTGCTTCTTTTTGGCAGCACATGTGTATGCCGCCCTCGTTCTTCTTCTGCTTGGTTTGTCCTTGTCTTTTCTCAATTCGATCTAGAGGCATGCATATGTGCCACTCTTGTTCTTGTTCCCTGCCGAGGGGTCCAGCCCTAAAGCTTGCCAGTTTGCCATGAGTTCATCTAATCTAATACGTGCAAATACCCTGGATCAAGTGAGTGACAGCCAACACAACAGATATCAACTCAGACAGAGATGCAGTTCAAAGTCATCAGTAGATTTTGCATTTACATGGTAGTCTCAAGAACAGTTGTGATGGCTACAAATATACTTGTCTTGACTCCAATTTACGGCTGCACCGTAAGGAGTTGTCATAAACCTCAATGGCATCGACAAACATCAATGGCAAGGACTGGAGTTGTATCCTTTTCCTATGATTCCTTTGTTTTCTTTCTACATCATCATATATCAAAACACAAAAAAAATAAAAAAAGCACAAAATATAAATAGAAAAAGAAAAAAAAACATAAATAGAAGAGAAACATCAAGAAACATTAAAAGGGCAGTTTGCTTGTCATTAACAATCTGCCCGATGATGAAAATCGGGAAAGCTCGCCAATGTCAGAATGGATTATCCCTCCTCAGTTGTCACTACTTAGATGACTAGGTTAGCAAGGGAGCCACCGAACATCCAAGCCAGACGAAATGTTCAAGCTCCACAAGGATCCTGCACCTCCAAGAGGGAGATAAAATGTTAGGGGTGACTAAGTGTGAGCCAGAAAAGAAAACATGCATTCGAAAGGGCATAAAAGAATAGAGAAGACAGAAGTCAGCCCAAGAGTGGGAGGTGTGCGTTGTAGCTCTATCCTTACCATACCTTGGAGAGGAGTTGGAGTACGCGCTCGGTCAAATCGCACCTCCGAGGGACTGACCCACCCTCTTGCAATAAAGGCCTCCTGAATAAATCAAGTGCTTATTACCTCCAAGACAAGGTTAGAATGAAGCTGCACGTCTATGAGGGAATAAAAGAAAAGAAAAGACGATGATATCGAAAAGGAAAAAGCAGGTGCAGGACCTTAAAGAGTTTGGCATGGAGCCAGGTCCACCACAATACCCTGCAGTGAGTTCGAGTGCCACCCCTATCCAATGAGAGCCACCTAACGACTTGTAAGTCTTTGTAGTGGCAACTGAGTCGAAGGTGTCATCCTCCTCTAACAGGCATACAACTTTTCCAACCAAACTGAGGGCAAACCGACAACTGAACTAAACAAGCAAACAACCTTGATAATGAAATCATTGAACAGGCAGGATAGTAAATACAGATAACAAGCAACTGAAATCACAAGGCATGCATCAAACAAAATTCACTCTTGCATAACTAAATTGCTCACGAATCATAAAGCCCACAACGATAATAATAATCATCATAGCATTGCTTGAATCAGTCCTTTTGTTTGCAGGCTCTTTGCCAAGTGCTTTTACCTAGGCACATCCAGCTCCTCAGTAGTCAAAGTACATATACAGTGAGGACACTAGTCAATGTACGAGCTGCACGGACTTGCAGAGTCTGCAGTGTGACAACAATTCCTCCGCAACAGTTCAAGCATGGTAGACATTGTTTGTTGAAGGCCTGAGGACAACAAAGCTGAATACATGATACAATGAGTAACAGAGGATGGCCAGCCTAGGATAGACCACGATGTCTCACATTACTTCTTGCCATTCGAGCATAGCTTAGAATAGTAGATGAGTATACATGCCTCTAGTCAAGGAACGAAGGTGTCTCTTGCCTCAATCAAAATCAGCTGCAACCGCTTTAGTGATTCAAGGGATCAGTCACCCTTATGCTAGGGGCATGTTAGCTACCTTCTAGCTGGACTCACACAATCTGATTCATCAAGGGCAGGACAGTTATTCTCTGATCAGAACCTACATATCAAATGATTAGCAGGGACAACAATGTGACTATGAACCCTACAATAATCTAGAATTTGGTGAAGACAATCAGAAAGATATTCATTATTTCTTCCTATTTCTTTTCTACTCTATGTCTTCCAACCCAACACCTCATTTCTTCCTCTCTATATTCATTATTTTCCTTCTTCATTTACTGATTTTTTTTACCAAAAAATTACAAATCCCACACCCCATTTCTTCTCTACTGTTTTCTCACAAATCTAGCCACTGAACCCATCTCTGCCCTACTAGTTTCATCAGCCATTTCCCTAGCTCAAGCCCCATTGATCCAGCACGAGCCAGAGTAGCCAAGGCCATTGATGTGCCGCCGTTGAGCTTGGATCGCCGTTGATCCTTGTCGGCGATCAAGGGGACAGAGAGGGCAGTAGGGAGGCAACAGTTTGGGTTTCTATTGGTTTGTTAGGGGAGTGTTCGATTAGTTAGTGAGTTAGGTAGTTAGTTAGTGGTTTGTTAGGTCTGTTAGTGGTCTGCTATGGGTTGGGTCGTCGGGTTTCTCCACCTATAAAAGGAGGGGTAGAGGCAGAGTTTTAAAGACTTTTACGCGAGAGAGAGATAGAGAATTCAGAGCGTGAGAGAGTTCCAGAGAGAAAGAGGAGCTCGTGGAGAATTTAGCCACTCCGGCGAGCTACAGAGGTGGTCCACGTCGTCAGGCATGGTACACCTTCCTCCAGTCTCTGATTAGTGTCGTTTATAGCTTCTTAAAGTCCCCTCTCCCTTTCTGGATCAATTCCGATCAATCTAGAGGTCAAAATTGCTCCCCAAACCTTGCCGTCGCCGTTTTGCGGCGATGTAGGTGGGGGGGCTGGTCCAGGACACGGCCATGGCCTCCTAGCATCCTATCTTGCTCCCCTAGTCTTCCTCTAGCTCTTCCTCTCCCTAGCGCGCCGCTTCATCACCTCCAAAAGGCTCGACATGAAGATCGCCGGAGTTATGCCATTCCTACCGTCGCTGGAGTAGACGACCACTCTAGAGTAGGAGCACGCATCTCCCACAGCTCCAAGCCCCTCCAATCTTCCAGAAATATTCCACGACAGGCCTCGAAAGCTACGGACCCCTTGGAACCTCGCCACGAGCTGCCGATCATCACAGCGACCAAGCTCGCTGGAGAAGAACACGATGACGACCGTCAGAGCTCCCCTCCTCCTCATCATCTTCCATTTAGCTCCTAGAGAAGGAAAGAAGCTCCTCCCGATGCCCCAATGCTTCCACAACCACCAGATTGCCGCACTGTAGCCCCGACAACCCTCTTTCTTCCCCGACGCCGTCGCCGGAGCTCCTCGACGGCGAGGTAGGTGGGATGTCCGTTCCCACCTTTGATTCTTGGATCCACTCCAATGGATCATCTCCCCTCACCTCCTTCTTGCTTCCCATGAGGTCTGATCTCAGATCAGACCACGATAAGGCTTTTTATGCTCCCTCTGGCGGTCGTTGGCAGCGGAGTTCCGTCGCCGGCGGCCGTCGCTTCTTTTCTTCTTTTAAAAACAAATTAAAACATTTTATTTTGATTGAAGTTCAGAAACTATGTTTTCTTTGCATTCAGGTCCGTTTTGTATTACATTTAGGTCCTTTTCTTACATATAGATCCTTCACCATTTTTCTAAAATCATTTAAATAAAGTTTTCACTGAAAATATTACATTTTCCCCCCTGAACATTTAAAATAATGTTTTCTGGGTTTAAGAATTTAAAAAAAGCCCTCTGGATTTCTTTTAATGCATTTCAATTCAACTGTTTTGCATAAAAGACCCTAAACTTCCCTGAAACATTTCTTAAGTGTACTTTTTTCTGTGAAAATTGCACTTTTGCCCCTATATTGTTTTGAAATTCTCCAGAATGCTTATTTTTACTGGTTAAATTACATTTTAACCCCTGATTTCTTCTGGAACTTTTCTGGATGCTTTTTTTGCTGGGTAATTTACATCTTAGCCCCTGTACTTCATAGATTTCACTCTGAATGCCTGTTTTCTAGGGTAAAATGACTGTTTTCCCCCTGAAACTTTTTGAAAATTTCCTGAATCATTTTTCTTGCATATTTTACCCTGAATTTCCACTGATTTGTTTTAAATGCATGTTTTAGTGGTAAAATTGCATTTTGACCCCTAGGAAACTTCATTTTGACTAGGATTGCACATATTTGCACATTTGACCCCAGATTTCTTCATAATTGCATAGAATGTGTTTTGCCTATGTATTTTTGATGATTTAGGCTTCAGAATATCAATTTTAATCTGAATTTGGGTTTTTTGCACAAAGGCCTCGAGAATTCTCACATTTTACACTCACATATGCATTTTGCACATTTTTTGACATCTTTCCGCACAAGTTTTCTTGCCTTTCCTTCCTTGCTTTGCGCATGCTTTCCTAGCTTGTTTCTAGCTTGGTTTTCTCACCGCTTCCTGGATTGTCCTGATTTTTTTGCCTTTAGATTTGTTTTGGTTTTCCATCGCCCAAGGGCGTACAGTAATAGGCTTGACAAAGCTGATATGGTCCCGAAATGAGGATTATTTTCCCTTTTTTGATTTTCTTGGATTTATTCAAATTTCCGCTGATTTGCGAGACGCTATCCGTGAATTTCTCGATTTTTCCTCATCGCCCAAGGTCGTACAGTAAAGCGGCATTCTCCATGCCTACATTTGACCCTCAGATTAACTTTTTCCTTTATTTCATTTCTTTACTTTGATTTGGCATGTTTTCAGTCATATTTAGCATGAGCATATAGAATAAGCAAGCACACATTTAATCGACCCTTGACAAGTAGGAAACCTAGAAAGACCGAGTTCCTCGGGCGCATGGGGGTGCCTAACCCCTTGCCCATGCGTAACCAGAATCCTTACTCTAACTCTGGCCCGCATTCATTTGTGCATTGTCCATTAGGCATGGAGCACACACATACATTCTGCATCTTGTTTGCTTCCTAGTTTTCTTGTGTTTTTGGTTTTCCTCGTCTTTCCATTAAAAGACTAGGTGGGGACTCCTTTCCTTATCCTTTCTATCTTCCCTTGGTGTTTTCGAGTCAAGTCTCTTCCTCTGGATTCACCATCTTCGCCGTGACCATATCGAGTCTCCTCGTGTGCTTCCACGCACCCGTTAGGAGGAGAGCCATGCAAGGGTTCCACCGGCGTAGTCACAGGAACTGGCGACTTCGTTGGGGATAGCCAGATTCTAGCTTTCGTTTTGGTTTCCTTACTTGTCTTTGGTCTATGTATATTGTGCTACTTTGCTTGTTCTGTTTGCTTGTACATATTTGACTGAACATGCCTTTTGCCTTCTTTACACTATTGCTATGCCACCGCACATGCACATGACTTAATTCATGCTTTGTTTGTCGATACTTGCTTTTATTCACCTACTTGAGCACTATACTAGCACATGCCATGATCATGCCTTTTGTCAGACTTGTTTGGATGCCATGCATGTGTATTTTTCCTTTTATTTGAATTTTCCATGATTAAGAGAGTAGAGACATGTTTGCCTCCCTATCTGGTTAAAATAAAACACACAAACTCAGAGGAACAAATAATAAAACCCCGCGGACCAGCAAGCCATGGCTCTGTAGACCTGCAAGCCTCTGGTTATTGTTCTGAAGGGGGTCCCACATTCAGGTCCTCCTTCTCTCACTTTAACTGCTTCATCTTCCCTCTGTGTGTCCCGATTTGGGAATCATGGAGGATCCTAATCTTCTCTTCCGGGACAGCGGCGTACACAAGTCGGTCTAGGACCTGTCACTGATTCAACTACGGTGACTGCCATGTGGGTCCCAGAAGTTATGCCAGCTACACCCTATTCCTCGGGCCCTCCTATTTCAGGAGTTCAAGGGGCTGTGGATTCATCTATTTTAGGGACCATTCCTATTTCGCTCATGCCTTTGGACCTATCTTTTGGTGGGTCCTCAGCCACGTAGGCTCAGTACTTGAGGGCTTTGACCCAAAGGTTCGAGCGCATGGCCCTTTCTCTTGATCGTGTTGAGAGTCCTCCTCTTTCGACCTCAAAGGTTCCAGTGCAGACCACTATAGCATTGCAAGCTCACACCATTTCATTATCGCCCATACCATTGCCTGAGCATCACACCGCTCTGACAATGGGGGCGTTATCTCTACCTCTTGCACCATAATTGCATTGGTCACAACATGCATCACATTCACCTAGGAGTCAACCCATTAGTTGCGCGAGAGTATAGCAGTTCTCAAGTCCGTCAGCCAGCGCTGTCCAAGTGCCACAGTTGTTGCTCTCGCGATCAACACCACACGCAACACAGCATATTCAGAATTCACCTCAGCATCAGGATCAGGTTCCAACACATAGGTTGTCACCACACACTAGGCGCACACCTCCCACTGTCGAGCCAGTGTATCTCGTCGCATCGGCTCAACAAGGACAGAAACCTAAGAAGAAACGAGGCCGTCGCGTTGAAAGTGACTACACTCCACTAAGTAAGCCATTGAGTGCTATTTTTCCTCAGGTTGTGTGGCTTCTAAGACTCCCGGATTCGCGTCCCCCACTGACTCCACTCCCTCGATGGTACAATGCAAACGTATACTACGATTATCATCGAGCCTCGGGCCATTCGATTGATAAATGCTACACTCTGCGGGATGTCGTTCAGACGATGATCGACAATGGGACTATTATGGTTGACACACGAGGAACAGCACCTGCATCCATATCCTTAGTCTCACCAGCATATAGTTCGATACACATTAAACATTCACACACCACCATTGAACCGACATGTCGTGATACGTCAGTTCAGTAAGGGCAGCAACAACGGTAGGGGCGACCTCGCCACACGGAAAGAGACCTGACCCCACTTGGAGATTCGCTGAGCGACATCTTTCCTAAAGTTGCGCCCACTTGGAGATTCGCCTCGCTACAGGAGATTCGCCCGCTACCGAACCTTTTTCCTCGATGGTATAAGGCTAACTTGTTTTGCCAATACCATCGCATACGTGGGCATTCGACAAACAAGTGTCACACTCTTTGGAATGTTGTCTAGAATTTGATTGACAATGGGACTATTGTCGTCAACACACAGGAGGCAGCCCACACACACACGTGCACACACGTGCACACCCTAGAGTAGCCGACCTTACCGTGTCAGGGTTACAAGCTCCGAGCATACTGGAACCTCAGGGGTTTCCCCTTTCTCCTAGTTTTTCCCATGGAATCTATCGGGCCTCTTTTTCTTTTCCCTAGCTTGTACTCTCCTTACTTCTGTCTGGCAGCACATGTTTATGCTGCTCTTGTTCTTCTTCCCCATTTGCCTAGTTTGTCCTCCTTTCTTTTCTCAGATTTGTTCTGGCAACACTCATGTATGTCACTCTTGTTCTTGTTTCTCTACGGGGGCCTAGCCTAAAGTTTGCCAGTTTGACATGCATTGATCTAACCCAGCACGTGCAAATACCCTGGAGATAGCCGTTACAGCAGATATCAGCTCGAAAATGGATACAATCTTAGTGTCATCAATTGATTCAACATTCACATGGATAGTCTTAGTTCCAATAATGGTTGTGATAGCTTCTGTTACACCTGCCTTGATTCGGATTTCCAGTGGCACTGCTAGGAGTTAATTTGAACCCCGATGGCATCGACAAACAGCAACAACAAAGACTGGAGTTGTATCCTTTCTCTTTGTTCACTATTGTTTTCTCTTTTTGCATCATCATATACCCAAAAAAAAGAAAAGAAAAGAAAAGCACAAAATTTGAAAAAGAAAAGGAAAAAAGAAAACAAACAAAAAACAAGAAAAACATCAAGAACAATTAAAAAGGGTAGTTTGCTTGTCAATAACATTCTGCCCGATGATGAGAAATTGGGAAAGCTCGCCAATGTTAGAATGGATTATTCCCTCCTCAGTTGTCACTACTTAGACAACCAAGTTAGAAAGGGAGCCACCAAACATCAAAGCCGGACGAAATGTCAAAGCTCCGCAAGGATCCTGCACCTCCAAGAGGGAGATAAAATGTTAGGGGTGACTGAGAGTGTGAGCCAGAAAAGGAAACATACATTCGCAAGGGCATAAAAGAATAGAGAAGACCGAAGGCGAAGATAGAAGTCAGCCCAAGAGTGAGAGGCGTGCGTTGTAGCTCTTCCCTTACCATACCTTGGAGAGGAGTTGGAGTATGTGCTCTATAAAATCACACCTTTGAGGGACTAACCCACCCTCTTGCAACGAAACCCTCCTGAATAGATCGGGCGCTTATTACCTCCAAGACAAGGTTAGAGCAAAACCACACGTCTATGTGGAAGTAAAAGAAAAGGCAATGATATTGAAAAGGAAAAAGCAGGTGCAGGACCTTAAAGAGTTTGGCATGGAGCCAGGTCCATTACGCTACCTTACAGTGAGTCTGAGTGCCACCACTGCCCAGTGAGAGCCATCATATGATTTGCAAGTCTCTGTAGTGGCAACTGAGTCCAAGGTATCATCCTCCTCTAACAGGCATACAACTTTCCAGCCTAACTGAGGGCAAACAAACAACTGAACTAAATGAGCAAACGACCCATATAACGAACTAAGTGAACAAGCAAGACATTAAATGCAGATAACAAGCAACTGAAATCACAAGACATGCATTTCTTGATCAAACAAAAATTCACTCTTAAATGACTAAATTGTTCACAATAGTAGAGTCCACAATAATAATAATCATCATAGCCTTGCCTGGATTAATTTTTTTATTTGCATATAGACTAGTTCAACAGGACTTTTGCCAAGTGCTTTTAGCTAGGATATTTCACCTCCTCAGTAGCCAAAGTGCATATACAATGAGGACACCAGTTAGTGTACAAGCTACACGGATCGACAGAATCGACAGTGTAACAGCAATTGCTCTGCAACAGTTCAACAGTGGTAGACACTGTTTATGGAATGCCTGAGGACAACACAGTCGAATACATGTTTGCAGCCAGAGCATAATGACATAATGAGTAACAGAGTAAAGAAGAGCCAACCTGAGATAGACCATGATGTATCACATTACTTTCTGCCATCAGTGTATAGCTCAGGACAGTGGATGAATATACATGCCTCCAGTCAGTGAACAAATGTGTCTCTGACCTCAACTAGAATCAGCTGCGGCCACTTCAATGATTCACAGTACATCTACAGTCATAGCCTAACCCTCAAGTCTTTGTATCCTCGAGTGGTGCCCAACACACCCTAGAGTAGCCTGGCTTGGTGCCAGAGGCATCCACTTTGCCTTGGTACCTCTTGATCTGGCTTCAGTTTCTACTAAGCATCATTCACCTATATGCTAGGGGCATGTCAGCTGCTTTCTAGTTGAGCTCACACAATCTGTTACTTGGTTCATTAAGGGCAAGACAGTTGTTCTCTGATCAGAACCAACATGTCAAATGATTAGCGGAGACAACAGCATGGTTGTAAACTCTACGCAACAATCCAGAATTTGGTGAATACAATTTGGGGAATATCCTATAGAAGTGCGGCCAAATACAGAGCCATCAAAACACCACGGTTGAGCAGAATACACCCTGTGACTATGCCCGACCCGAAGGGCGGTGGGAAGGAGGAGACCATAGGCTTGCCAAGATGGCGAAGGCGCGAGGATGGGATAAAAGAAAAGCAAAAGGGAAGGAGTCGCCACCTAGTCTTTTTAGGGAAAGACGAGGAAAACCACAAAAGGATGAATGCATGGGATGCAGATGGGAAGGCTGGATGTCTGCTAACCAGAGGATGG
>JAMKQA010036885.1:0-24977 GCA_024699735.1 Posidonia australis | reverse complement strand
CGTGCGAACCCACTGCGCACAGAACACAGAGAAGCAACCACAACCAACACACAACTGGATTTACCATTAATAAACCACACACAAATAATTACAAGAAATTCCATGGTTTAACAATAAATGGAAAAATCCAGGCACAGATGTTACAGTAAATAACGATCCATCTTTCCAAAATCAAAATCTACCACTACTTGCTTGCATTATCAACACCACCACTATCACAACAACATCATTGCAGCACCACCACACAATCACAACTATCGTCACCGTGTTTCCTATTGTTGCACTCCGTAACCACTATCGTCATGTTTCTCCTCACGCTATCAATACATCTTCAACACCACCTTTACAATAACACCAGTATTGCAGAAACCCCGACGCTGCACCGCCATCTAGGTAACACTACCACCCTAAACCAGTTCACCTTGTGCTACTACAGCATCATCATTGATTTTTTTCTTGAGGATGCCACTCAAAGGTGGTCGTCACCGGTGTTACTCATTCCACCCCTACTGTCGTTGTTAGCTCTTGTCATAGCTTTCGCCTATGCTGTTGCTGTTACTGTTGTTGTTGCTGTTGCCTGTCCACTCCTTTGTGTCACCACTAAGGAGAAGGACTACATAGATGACGAAGAATGATATTAGGATTTTATCAATATTTTACAGAAAAGTTTAGAATTCTCTTGAATATGGAAAACTTACAGAAATGACCTTAAAGTTTCAAAGATTACACAAAAACTCCAAAACAGAAGAAGAGTTCTTATTAACGTTAAAGGTCGGTATTATATTCTTTACTTAATCTTGATTTACATTAATTTCAATGTAGTTAGATATTCATATAATGCTTTATCATTTCCACCACTCATATAATTATTCGTGCATATCTTTCTATATCTTCGTAGTTTTCTTATTTATGTACACACTACTTAGAGCATACACGTATCAATACTTGATTGCTTGTGCTTTCGTTCATTCATATGCTTGCATACTGTTTAGTTTAATTATTTAGTGCATAATTCATTGATCTCAACATGTTTGAATCTTCTTCTAACTCATTAAGATCACACTTTCCCTTTACCATTATTCCCTGAAGCATCGACTTAATACGATCGATGATACAATCCTAGCAATAAACAATGAAATTTCTTAACTCTCTCAACATATGAAATTTTTACAAGGTCAAATTATATTAAGAGATCCACATGTCAATGTTGTGGGATGTATTCTAAAATAATAATAATGATGTACAAAATTAAGATTGTACTATACCATTTCATACATTCTTAAAGTGTAAAACTAAAGTTTGCAAAATTATCATCAATGAAGTTAGTTTTTTAAATATTATGTCTAAAACTATTACTTTTAGAATGAATTTGACATTTGAGTTTCACCCTCATCTATTCTACATTCCTTGGGTTGATAACACTACTTTTTTGATTTCTGAAAGATGCCTTATTCATATCCGAATGGATAACCACCTTGCACATGTTTAGTGTGATGTTCTTTCAATGAATATCAATCATACTCTTTTAGGTTTCCCATAATTTCAAGAAATACAAGCTTGCCATAACATACAAAATAACACGTATATTTTTAAATCTCAAGATAAGTCTTTCAAGTTTCCAATACATAATCTCTATAAGAACACAATGTATTTCTCTAATAGAGATTCCCTTAGTTTTCACAAAATCAAACTATGATTCTTCTCTTATTTTACTTCCCAAAATGACAATCTTTTTTCTTTTATTACATCTCCTGAGCTATTATTATCCGTAAATTTAAATCTTGAGAATGACATTAAGGTAAACAACAAAAGAATTAAAAAACTTCAATTGTCACATACTTCAAATCGTTCCATTAATGATCCCATGGATATTGTCCTTGACACTGTACCATATAGTTTCTTTGATCTAAATTTATGTCCACCTGAAAATGATCTTACAAAGTTTATCTTGTCATCTATCCAATACATTAAGGATTTACATGTTGATATTCGAATAAAATTTGCATTAAGTAACTCAAATTATAAGAATAAAAGATTCCTTGCATATCTTGTAATGTTATGTTTATTTTCAAAGTAGCATCTACGTCACCAATTTCAAGACCTTCACACTAGACTTACTAAGTCTTTCTATGTTCTCGCTAGCATATCATTGGACCTATTTATATTATCTTTACTGCCTGATTTTCATGTTGTTAGAGTGTGTTATATGGATTAGGTGTGTTAGACTGGTTATAGGATATCCATCTATCTAATATCCCTATATATGTGTGTACTCTCTCTCTCTGAAACAAATAATTACATTTTGATAATCCAAATCTAAGATGGTACCAAAACTTAGGTACAAAATTTAGATTTTTTTCTTCCTTTTTCTCTCTCCACCGTCGACAACAACTTTTCCGGTAGAACTTCCGCCGCCACCGGCTGTCAGCTTCCCTCCCTAACCCGCGTCCCACCACCAGGCCTCCTCCCCATGCCAACCTGACCTCTTCCAGGCATTTTCGACGTCGACGAGCCATTCTAGCCTGAGTTCCTGCCAATCCCGACGTTTTCGACCACTCTAGCAGCACCGTCCACGGCCTGTCCTACGCCATCGACGCCTCCTGTCCTAGGATCCAGGGCAGCCAACGCCTCCTGCCCCTTTTAGTCTTGTCGGTAGCCATTCCAGTCCACTTTCGGCGAGCCGCCGGCCAACGATAGCCTCACCGACGCATGTCTGGCTGCCAATGAAGGCTCCTAGCCGTTCCAGTTAGTCCCTAGGGGCAGTCCGGCCCCTTTTGCGCTATCGTTTAGTGATTCCAGTCATGTGTTAAGCCCCCCAAGTGTCTCCAATCTCCAGTATGTGTGGATACGTCATATCTACACGTGATGAGCAGTCTAGTTCACATACTTTGATTATTTTCATATCATTCAGTCGTAGTATTCATCACTTTTAGTTCAGTATGGCTTCTCGTGACTCTCTTGTCAAGCATATGAGTGGTATGTCAGAGAAACTCTCTGGCCTAAACTATTTCCTTTGGTCACAGAGCTTCATGACGTTTGTTTTAGCACATAGAAAATCGAAACATCTTACCCACTCACCTCCTGATACAAAAACTGACACATATAAGGACTGGTTAACTGACGATGCAGCTATAATTACATGAATGGGGAACAATATGGAACCCTCAGTTGTCCAAGAGATTATGTTACTGCGGCCAGCAAAGAAGATATGGGATACCTTCCGTCTGACATATGACCACGAGAAGAACATATCTCGAGTCTGCGAGATATATGAGCAATTGTTTGCCTTACGCCAAGAAGACAAATCTGTTCAAGACCACTTTGCCACTCTCTGTGCCCTACTGGATAAGTTAGATATCTATCAACCCTTGATAGTTAACATCACATGTCTGCGTCAGTATCGTGAGGAGTTAGCAATTGCAATGTACCTCTCTAGTTTGAACCTAGACATCAATTCCCAAATCAGAAGTCAGCTTTTTGGGACTGACAGTGTTCCAGATTTTCAGACCACATTTGCCAAGATTCTTTACGTTTCTACAGCTGCCACTCCCACTATGTCAGAGCCTTCAGCTATGGCGGTTACTCGAGGACGAGGTAATTCTTGAAGTGGAAGTCATGGTAAGGGGAGACAAGTGGACGTCCCCGATTTACACACTGTGGATGATTAGGGCCCAAGATTGAAAAATGCTGGGACATTATTGACTACCCACAGATGGCACATGTCACCACAGAGCCATCTAATGCAGCAGCTGTGCCTGAGGAGCAGACTTTTACATTGTCTCTGGCAGACTACGAGAGGCTTCAGCAGCTAAATGTCACAAACACGGCGATCACGACTATTCAGGCTACTTCCTCAGGTACTTGAGCCTTCCTTGCATCCAGGGACTCTTCCTAGATCATTGATTCTAATGCTTCCTCACACATGTCAGGTAATCGTAGCTTATTTACTCAGCTATCTCAGTTGTCAGATTTTCGATTTGTGGCAATTGTCGATGGTCGAACGTGTTTTGTTTCAGGTGAATGGATGGTTCAAGCCTCTTCAAAGTTGTCTCTTGATAAAATCTTGTTTGTTCCTGATTTCCCTGTGAATTTACTGTCCATTAGTGTCATTACTAAACAGTTAAATTATTGTGTCACATTTTTCCCTTTTCATTGTACCTTTCAGGATTTACAGACGGGAAGGAGGATTGGTTTGGACCGTGAACGAGAAAATGAAGTGTACCTGTTGGTTCGTAATGATATTCTTCAAGGATTGGCCTTTATAGCGTATACTTCCAAGTCTTCTTCCTTATGACATTACCGGTTAGATCACCCGACGCATCAGAAACTTCAGCAAGCCTTATTGTGGTGTTCTGTATCGTAGTTTCAATGTGAGTCTTGTCAGTTAGGTAAGCACCATCGTGCTACCTTTAAGAAAGTGCGTCTTGTGTCCAGTCAGTCTATTTGTGACTTAGTCCATTGTGATATGCGGGGTCCATCTTGAGTCCAGTCTGTTTCAAGACATAGATATTATATTATTTTTCTTGATGATTTCTCTAGAGTTTCCTAGATATACTTACTCAAGGATTGTAGTCAAGTTTATGATGTACTCAAACAATTTGTCGCAGAAATAAAAAATCAGTTTGATGTTACTCCTAAGGTTTTGTGCACTGACAATGCACTTAAGTTTGTTCAACATAAAATTACTTCTTATTGTGCTTTATTAGGTATTCTTTATCAGACATCTTGTCTCTACACCTCACAGCAAAATGACATTGTAGAACGCAAATATAGGCACATTCTTGATGTCACCCATACTCTCATGGTTCAGATGCATATCGCTAAGCAATTGTGGTCTGATGCGATGCTTACAGCAACCTATCTGATAGATAGGATGCCTTCTACACCTCTTGGTGGGGAGGTCCCAATTCGTCGCCTTATATCAAAGTCCAGTCTGCTCCGTTTGACACCTAGAGTGTTTAGGTGTGTGGCATTTGTCCAAGATCTCTCATCTAATTTGGACAAATTGTCCCCTCAGTCTATAAAGTGTGTCTTTGTTGGGTATTCCTGGACTCAAAGGGGATACCGGTGTTTCCATCCTCCCACTAGGCATTACTTTGTGTCCGCCGATGTCACTTTCTTTAAGTCTGTTCCATACTAAACAGTGTCCTCGCCGTCCAGTATGTCTGTCCCTCTTCCTTCTGTGGTGCAGTTGCATGATTAAAATGCTCAAGACAATTCCACCATACCACCCAATGTAACACGTCCCTTGTAGGTTTATCAGCGCTGTCAACATGCTCTTGTGTCTCACACCACTGAACTATCCTCCTTTGCAGATGCAAATTCGCTCAATAACTCTTTAGATATGCCCATTGTCCTTCGAAAAGGTACTCGCACTGGCACAGTCCATCCTAATTCTCATTTTGTATCTTATGATTCTCTCTACCCTCGTTTCCGTAGCTTTGCTTTGTCTCATATGTCTCAATCAATTCTCAGAAATTATCAGGAAACACTAACTCTACCTCAGTGGATGGCTACTATGGATGAGGAAATAGCGGCACTTACTGGCCATGACACGTGGGAATTAGTGACCTGCACTACTAGGGCTACAGTGGTCTCCTGTAAATAGGTCTACTCTATCAAGTACAGAGCAAATGGCAGCATTGACAGATACAAGGTAAGGCTGGTGGCTCGAGGCTTTACTCAGACATATGGGATAGATTATGAGAAGACACTCTCGCCTGTAGTTCGCCTTAACTCCATCAGAGTGCTTCTTTCCATTGCTATCAACCATTCCTGGGAGATGTGTCAGTTGGATTTCAAGAATGCATTCTTGTATAAGGACCTAGCATAGTCAGTTTTGATGGAACAACCTCCAAGGTATGTTGCTCAAGGTGAGGATCTTGTATGCAGGTTCAGAAAGGCAATCTATGACCTAAAACAAAGTCCCAAGGCATAGTTCGAAAAGTTCAGTCTGACGGTTCTTGCTGGTGGTTTTCAGAGATGTGCAGTGGACCATTCGATCTTCTATAGGCGGACAGCTGTTGAGTGTGTCGTTTTAGCAGTATATGTTGATGACATACTTGTGACTGACAGTGATATACAGGACATTGCAGACATAAAGAAACATTTGCACACTCATTTCGTGACAAAAGACATGGGAAAGCCTCGCTACTTCCTAGGAATTGAGTTTGCCTATGCACAGGACAAGATGACATTGTCACAGAGGAAGTATGCCCTGGATCTAGTGTAGGAGACAGGCTTTTTGGGATACAAACTAGAGAGCACTCCTATTGAGCAGACACCTGCCTTCTGGGACAGCAACTCAGAGTTGTTAGAGGACCCTGGTCAATATAGAAGGTTGATTGGGAAACTTATTTATCTGACAGTGACTTGACCGAATATTTCTTATGTAGTTAGTCTTTTGAGCCAGTTCATGCATGAGCCTAGGAGAGTACACTAATTAGAAGCTCTTCGGATTCTATCATAGTTAAAGGTGCTCTAGGGAAATGCCTAGTGTACAGGAAGAATGGTCACACTAGCATTATAGTCTACTCTGATTCAGGATATGTAGGAGATCGAGGAGACAGAAAATCAACATCAGGATTCTGCACTTATGTGAGGGGTAACTTGGTTACTTAGTGCAGCAAAAAGCAAAATGTAATATCGAAGTGTAATGCAGAAGCTAAGTACCGGTCTATGGCGCAACAGCGTGTGAAATGGTATAGGTGAAGTCACTACTAGAGCAACTTGGTTTTGAGGTCGAGGTTCCTATGTCTATGAGATGTAACAATCAAGCTGCTATCTTCATTGCAAACAACCCCACTTTTCATGAGCGTACAAAACATGTTAAGATCGACTGCCACTTTGTGAGAGACATGATTATGAGGGGGATCATCTCTACCCCTTATACTCAGTCTTCTGAGCAATTAACCGATATATTCACTAAGGGTCTAAATGTTGGGGTGTTTGAGTTTGTATGTGACAAACTGGACATGGTTGATATGTATGCTCCAGCTTAAGGGGAAGTGTTAAGAGTGTGTTATAAGGGTTATGTGTGTTAGACAGGTTATTAAATATTCATTTATCCAATATCCCTATATATGTGTGTAATCTTTCTCTATGAAACAACTAATTACATTTTGGTGATCCAAATCTAAGACATGTAAATTTAACTTCTAATATAAAGGATTGTTACTTCACCAAGATACCTTTGAGTTTGTCTTTGTCCACAGATATCTATGTAGATTTTATTTCCCACAATAATTTGAAAGGAACTACTTCAGATTTTCGCATGAATTTCTAAGGATGAATTTTGTCACTTAGATGCAGACCTTTTGGAGCAGTACCAACACTCCACCTTGACAGAGTTGAGTTCTTTGCTGTTGTGGAGAGTTAATGGAGATTGCCATTCATCACGTACCTACTTAAAATATCGATTTCACCCTCATAAGATGGATGGAGACTTTATTTTATTGTAGGATATTATTTTATTATTTTATGTATTATCTTGAGATATTTTAAAGATATTTTATCTTTTCGTTTATTATGTGTTTCTTCTATTTAAAGAGAGAAACTACGTATTTATTAATAGTTATTAATGATATTATTTTTTAATTGCTAAAATTAAGTATTATTTGTGATTAAGATTGGAGTTTCAATTACATGAAGATTGGATTGTAGTTTATCTTCGCTATTGAGTATTGTTTGTAATTAGGATTGAAGTTCCAATTACATAAAAATTGAATTGCAGTTCATGTTTGTTATCTTAGATTAGATTGTAATTTGATTCCGTTATCTTTGCTAGTTGTCCTATATCAAGAGGTTTTGCTAATTGTTATCTTTGAGATCAAGATAAATGTTGTATTTCAATTGATTTCATCCAATGGGCAAGATTAGTTTAGCTACATGGATATAAGCTATGACATTTACTACCAAAAAAACCCACCTTAGAGATTGTTGACTTACAGAAGCACACTTTCCGACCTGTGATCAAGAGAAAGATCCACAAGATGAAGCTAAGATTCACAACTTCACTATTGTTAGCCAAACAGAATGCAAGGGTACAATCAACACATTGCAAATATGCAACACACCTAACACTTCTTGGCAAAATGTATAATGAAAAAATGTTAATTGAAAAACCAAAGCTTTTAGAAAGAAAAAAAGGAGAAGAGCCATACCTTATCCTCCATTGGTTTACATTAATATACTATATTTGATCTAATTTGCAACTTATCAACACTACTGAAAACATAAAGGAAAAAAACGAAAAAGAATGTAGTGGAAACGAACCTGAGAATGCAATCCGGATCAGTTACCACATGACCATCAACCGTGATCTACCTCAACAGAAAACTTGTCAGAAATGTCTAGCAGATAAAAATCGAAAGCATTGTTGGCGGCAAAAAAAATACCTGACCATTCTTTATCCTCTGGATCCACCTATAACAAATTTCCAAATACCAAAAGAGAGTAAGGAAAGAATGCTAGAATTTTTAGATAAATATCAACACAACAATAATATGATCAAATATCAAATGATATGAACAAAATAATGAATAATTAAATACAAAAAAAAGAAACAAAAAAGATTTTAACTTTTGACGAATCGGAATGGATATCTTAATTTGAAGAAAAAAAATTACCCTCATGTACAAGGATTTTTTGATTCCTCTCCAAAAATACGACGCCAAGATCTCCAAAAGTATAAGTTTTTTGAGATCTTCGTACTTTTAGAGATCTTCGAATCATACTATAGTATTATAGCCACAAATAAAAAGGAAACAAAGAAAAAGAAATAAAAGAGTTTTTTATCTCTTGATTTTTTTCCAAAACATAATAATGAAAATATATAGAAGAGCGAAGACCTATTGTGGGTCAACACAATTCCCATTACAAAAGGAAACGACATAATCATAGATAATACATATAATGATATAGTAAACAATATATTAAAAGGTATTAAAATAAATTTTAAATGAAAACAACATGATGATGATATATTAAAAGGTATTAAAGAAATTTTAAATTTGATCATTAAAACTAAAACCGTTATTTTCCAACATTCCCTCTCAATTCAAAATTATCTTTAAAACATAAAACAAACAAAAACAAAGAAAACAAACTCTCTAAACATTAATACTATACATTAAGTGAAGGTATCTGGAAAACTTGAATCTTTACCAAATACTTGTAGATTTACATCTAAAAGCAACCATAGTGAATTACACCTTGAATTAGATCCTTTTTATCGAAATTCAACCTACTACACACATAACACACACTACATCTTTTGATTTTCCAGATAACACATTACGACCTTGCATTTGTATCAATTTTCTTAAGTGTTTTAGACGATTGCTCTTCGATTCTCAAAGTCGCAGTCCTACGACTACACTCACTATAGGTGAATCTCTAAGGATAATCCGCAATATATTATCCTATCACGTAGGCTTCGATTCAATCCTATTATTACAGCTCAAACACTATCATTTTAGAAATAGGATTGCAGTCGCACTTCACAATTTCATTACTATGTCTCGTACAACAATAAAATTTCTCTGATAGGTATTTCATTGCACGAGACTTTTTATAAGCTTAAGTCTTATCCCCTCGATGAAGATATAATAAAATTCTCAGATAAACCTTTAGTCAAATGATCTACCAAGTTTTCTTTAATTTTCACGTGTTCAAGTGAAATAACTCCAGTTGATAACTAATGTCAAATTGATTTATGTCTTACCTTTATATGTTTATTTAATTTTTCATTTGTGTTGATTCTCTTAACTAAGGCACTATAACCAATACTATCACAATAAACACAAGTTAATAGCTTCAGATTTGGCCCAATAGACAAGGCTAATAATAATCCTCTAAGCCAATTAGTTTCTGCACCTACTACGTCTAACGCTATAATTTTAACCTCAGTTATTGACCTAGAGATTAAATTTTGTTTTGAAGATTTCCATGATATAACTCCACCTTCTATAAGAAAAGCAAAACCACTGATAGACTTAACTTTAGTTTGACGTAGGTGTCCAATTAGCATCAAAATAAACTTTAGTATTCCAAGATTACCAAAATAATGTAACACATAATCACTAGTGGCTTTTAAATAAGCAAACACTCCGTTTATAGCTTCCCAATGTTTCTTACTAGGATTTATAGTATATCTACTCAAAATATTTATAGCACATGTAATTCCAGGTCTTATGTAATTAGTAAGATACATGAGATTACCAATAATTTGAGCATATCTAGGTTGAATCACAAGAGAACCATTATGTTTATGCAATTTTAATGCCACGTTAATAGGACTATAAGCAAACTTAATATTAGAAAAATTAAATTTCTTAATTAAATTTTCAACATAATGCGTTTAAGAGAAAGCAATTTTACTTAAAGTTTTAATTATTTTGATTCCTAGAATCACATCAGCTTGTCTTAAATCTTTCATATCAAAATTTTTGGACAAATAACTTTTAATCTCATAAATCACATTTAAATCAGAACATATATAAGTATGTCATCTACATAAATACACAAAATTACACATTTATCACCAATTATTTTGCTCTACACACATCTATCATAATCATTGATAGTAAAACCAAAAAAAGTGATGACTTTATCAAACTTTTCATTCTAATGTTTTGAAGCTTGTTTTAATCCATTTAGAGATTTAATTAATTTACATACTGTATTTTCTTAACCACTAATTATTAAGCCAAGTTGATTTATACATATTACTTTTTCTAAATCACCATTTAAAAATGCAGTTTTTACATCAATTTGATGAATTTCAAGGTTATGTATAAAGACCAAAGCTAAACTACTCTAATAGTAGAAATCTAGTTATAGGAGAATAAGTATCAAAATAATCTATTCCTTTTTTCTGAGAAAATCTCTTAACCACTAATCTAACTTTATATTTCTCAATGGAATCATCTGGTCTTAATTTTTCCTTAAAAATTTATTTACAACCAATTGGTTTGCTTCCTTTATGTAAATCACTTAATACCTATGTATGATTTATCATTATTGATTCCATTTCAGAATTTATACTTTTTTTTCAATATAGAGCATCTCTAGAATTAATGATTTCATTATATGTTTCAAGATCATTTCCTACTAGATATATTATGAAATCATCTTTTAGATCTTTCTCTTTTTTAGGTCTTTTACTTTTCCTTATCTCAGATTATTGTTGAGTTTCAATCTTTTAGTAGAAGACACACTTGAGTCAATAGAAACAAATTGATTAGATTTTTCTTTCGTAAGAAAAATATTTTCAAAAATGTGATTTCTCTTTGTTCAACAATTATGTTGAAATTTCACTTATATCATACTTTATTATCAAAAATCTGTATACATGTTGACTATTTGCATACTTTAAGAAAATACTATTCACAGTTCTTAGACTAAGTTTTCTTTTATTGTTATCAGGTACCCCCACTTTAGCAAGACAACCTTAAATTTTAAGAGTTTTAAGATTAGATTTTATTTTATGTCACATTTCATATGAAGTTAAATACTTTTCTTTTTGGTGTATCCTATTAAAAATTGTACATAAAGTTAAAAGTGGTTCACCCTACCAACATTTTGTCAATCCTAAAGTTATTAACATAGAGTTTATCATGTTAGTTAAAATTCAATTTTTCTTTTCAACAATATCATTAACTTGAAGTGAATATGGTGACGTTCACTGATGTATTATTCTAAATTCTTCACAGCAATTTTGAATCTCAGTTGAAGTAAATTCTCCTTCCTTATCTAATCTCACTTTCTTTATTAATTTTCCACTTTGTCTTTCAACCATAGTTTTGTAAATTAAAAATTTTTCCATGACTTCGTCTTTATATTTCATAAGATATATATGACAATATCTAGAAAAAATATCTATAAAGGTTATA
The DNA here is from genome assembly GCA_024699735.1 of Posidonia australis. Taxonomy (NCBI): domain Eukaryota; kingdom Viridiplantae; phylum Streptophyta; class Magnoliopsida; order Alismatales; family Posidoniaceae; genus Posidonia; species Posidonia australis. Next base: position 13,083 of record JAMKQA010036885.1, on the reverse strand, counting down.
AAGTATCTTTCACTTCTTTTAATTAATTCACCATTCATTTCACATATATCTATTTGAATTAATTCTAACAATTCAGTTTTTCGAACTGATTTAAATGATTTTTTAGGTTGCTTAGCTTCAACATATGTTTGACATTTCTCATGTTTGGCATTTTAAAACTTAAGAATTAACTCTAAATTCATGATTCTTTTCATACAATCATTATTAACAATCTTAAAGAAGAAAATCTACCCTCATGTACAAATATTTTTCAATTCCTCTCAAGGACACGATGTTAAGATCTCCAAAGTTGTAAGCTTTTTGAGATCTTCGAATTGTACTATAGTGTTATGGTCAAAGATAAAGAAGAAAAAAATAAAAAGAAGCAAAGAGATTTTTCTCACTTATTTTATTCCAAAACATAATAATAATAATATATAGAGAAGAGAATATCTATTGTGGATCAACAAAATCTCCACTACAAAAAAAAACAACATAATCATAAAAAATACACAAAATGATAAAGTAAATGATATATTAAAAGAAATTTTGAATAAAAACCACGTAATGATTATATATTAAAAGATATTTTGAATTTGATCATTAAAACTAAAATCTTTATTTTCCAACAAAGAAAACAGAACCAATCAGAAACCAATACCTCGAGACATATGAAAACCAGAGTATGGAGTGCATGATGCCTTTGCTTACCCCTGGACCGGCGCGGAGCTGCGATACTTGGCGGAATAGAATCCGATCAGAGTCGTGGCTTCGAACGCTAACAAGGACCGTGTTAGGGTTTCACATGTAGTGTAGGTTTCTTAGTTTCTACAAATCGAAGAAGAAAAGAAGAAGATCAAGAGCCGTGGTTTACGGTGGTGGGAAGGTTTGATGACGTCGGTGTAGGCCAGCCCGTCGTTTATTTCGGGCCACGGCACTCCGAAGGAGTAGAGCGGAGCAGGCGGCTGCGACGGCGTGTCTCCGGCGGCGGAGGTCGCCGATGCCATGGTCGACAGACAACCGGAGTCTGGAAACCGGGAGCGGAGCACAAACCACAGGCCTCCGTTAATTTGCAGGTGGAGCATTTTAATAAGCGGGTACGGTTTGCCGCGGTAAGGCATGGATTCGAATGTCTTCTCGGAGCAGAAAAGAAAAATAGATTTTAAACATAAAAGGAAAGGCTAGTTGTAACTAACAGTGTGTATGGATGATGGATTAGCTGAAGGGTGAATTCATGATTTAATTTAAACTGTTCGGATTGAGTATTTTTAAACCTAAATCCAACCCAACATTGGTATAGACAATCCAATCTAATCCAACCCAACAAACTTCAAATTGGATTGGCTTAGTTCTCAAGTTTCATATGTATCTATTTGTTGTATTACTATTTAACCTCTTATACCAAATTAAATGGTAATAACATCATTTACATTGAAAAAAATAATAAATAAAATGAAGGTGTGTTTTTGTGGATACAAAAAAATTTATTAGGTACCAAAACTTTTAATCTAAACCATTCATCCAAATATATGGATGGTGAGATTTAGAATTATAGATAAAAAATTGTAACTACTGATAGGTAGTTACAATTTTATAAGATAACCATACCATAGAAGTTTCCATAAAATAACCATATAAAAATAAAATTATTAATTAGATGAACTCCTTAACTACTAACTTAATATACACATGTGATAAATTATTTCAAATATTTTTGACAAAACGAAGAAAACAAAAATACAAATAAAATGAAGTATGAGTAATATTGTTCTACCTTAGTTTCATATGCAATTATGAGGTATTATATATGTTCCACATGCATATACATATATTATTATGTAGATATAAATATAATATGATACAATATATATTTATAAATATAAATAAATTATATAATATGTCTTCAATTTTCAGGTTAGGTAAGATTACTTGGCCTTGTTAGACATACACAAGCGGAAGTAATAATAGAAATTCCGTGTGAGTGAGAACATTACAAACAAATAAGAGAAAGATGTGATAATTTATTAAATACATTTTTCAAATAAGTTTAACATAGTCTTAATATAATACTTAGGTTGTGTTTGTTTGTAGCTCTTCGCTGCTCCCACTGCTCAAACTCCCACGAAAAGTGGATTCTCCACGTAAATAGCCTCACTCTTGTTGAAGGAGAGTCATCAAATCCTTGCTCATTTTACTGTAGATGATGAAAAAATGGTAATCTTCTAGAGAGTAGAGTGCAGAAGAATCTTCCGAGAAGTAACTACAATGTCGGCTCCAGCCAAACATTCTCTTCCAAGGAGCTGCAAACAAACGTAATCTTAGTGTTCGAAATAAAGAACTAAACATCCATCTCTTTTGGGTCTCACATGTAATGATGAGCCACAAGTATCAACCACTATGTATGATCAAAGTAAAATAATTCTATAACTCATGAGTATTTGCAAAATTATACTCCCTATCGTTAAAAAGTGCTTCTAAATTTATGACGTTTGTGTAAATTCTACAACATGTACTTACTTAGTTCCTTTTCTTTTCTTTTCTCACTCACAAGGGTGGAAAATGGAAGGTAAAACACTTTTCATATCATTGCACATACACTTTTCTTTTGGAAGGAAAATAAAATATAATGAATTCAATTTCCTTTTCTTTTCCTTTGACCACATAATTTTCTTTTCTTTGTTTCTAGCGCACAAAGGAAATTGAATTCACTTTTTCCTTTGGTTTCCACCGGACAAACAAGAAGCAAACTTTTTTTTGTTTTTTTGTTTTTAAGAAGCAAGTTAATTTGGTAGTGGGAGGAGAGACTTTTGTGAAGGAGACGATGATATCATTGACGCATTTAAGGAAGTAGGGTTGGGTTAACGAGAAGAGAAACGTTGGATTTTGAAGGACCAGCCTGAACCCAATCCGTAGTCCACATGGGCTAGACTAGCTTAGCCCAGTCTTCAGCCAGTTGGGTTCGGACCTGTCAGTTTTAAAGAGGGGTTCCATGGAATTCATTAAAACATCTTTCATTTCGAGGTAAAAAAATCAGCATATACAAGCTAAAATATATGAGTTCTGGTCCTTTCTAAAACAAGGTACCTAAAGCTTCTATTACTTTACAACATATTATCATATAATATATATTAGGTAAAAGTTTTAAGAAAGGTTGAGGTGACTAAGGCCACGAGCTGGGTTTGGGTTAGTCTAGCCCAATCTACAATATGAGTCAATAATTTTCAACCCAAACCCAACCCAATCGGAGTACTTAACCCAATCCATCAAATTTTTTCTCCCTTGGTTTGCACTAAGAAGACGATAGACCGTTGGCGGCAACCGGTCAACCATTCCTCTACATTGCATTTTAATTAAAAGTTAGTTTTTTTTTCAAAAGTTATATATTACAGTTTTCTGTTAACAGTTTTTTTTAATTTAAATTGTTGAAAAATTGATAACTTCTTTTGAAAAAAGTTCTGAATGAAAGATCTATTTGGGACTATTTTTTGTAAAAAAATATTTTTTTAAATTAAAAACTACAATTCCAAATGGAACCTAAGGTAGGGTTTGTGCATCTAGAAAGTACAGGAAATGATTTGATCGAAATCTCATTTCGTGTTGACCATCTAAAATGATGGTGTTTGTGCATTTGATCTGAAATGATTTCAAAGGAAACTCATTTCCTTTACTTTCCAGAGTATTCAAATCCCAATACTTTTCATTTTCCCCCCTCTCCCGTGGAATTTCACCCGATTTTTTCCTCTCCTAAAAGCCGCTCTCCCACCCCAATCTCCCTCCTCTCACGCCACCGTCCTCCCCCTCCCCGCTGTCCTCCTCCTCCCCCTCCTCACTGTCCAGGTCCTCCCCCTCCCAGTCATCCTCCTCCTCCTCCCCCTCCTCACCATCTAGGTCATCCCCCTCATCGCCGTCCTCCTCCTCCCCACCGTCGTCACCGTCTAGGTCCTCCCCCCTCCCTGTCGTCCTCCTCCTCCTCCCCCTCCTCACCATCGAGGTCTTCCCCCTCCTCGCCGTCATCCTCCTCCACGTCGTCCTCCTCCTCCCTGCCGTCGTCACCATCCAGGTCCTCCCCCTCCCTGTCGTCCTCCCCCTCCTCACCATCGAGGTCTTCCCCCTCCTCGTCGTCCTCCTCCTCCACGCCGTCCTCGTCGTCTTCCGCTGTCCTCCTCCTCCCCGCCGTCGTCACCGTCCAGGTCCTCCCCCTCCCTGTCGTCCTCCTCTTCCCCCCTCCTCACCATCGAGGTCTTCCCCCTCCTCGCCGTCGTCCTCCTCCACGCCATCCTCATCGTCTTCTGCAGTCCTCCTCCTCCACGTCGTCCTCCTCCTCCAGGCTGTCCTCCTTCTCCACGCCTTGTCGTCTTCCACCGTCCTCCTCCTCCATGCCTTGTCGTCCACAGCTTCCACAACTTCGGTCGTGTGAAGATCTTGATCGATGCCTCCTCCACATCGTCCTTCTTTGTTGAGGTAACTGATGTATATGTGAATGTGTTGCTTTTCTAATAATCTGTGTAACATAGCAACAGTGCAATAATCTGTGAAGTTTTAATAATGTACATTACACATCTCATGAACTTCTTGTCACCCATTTGTTGCTTTTTTTTGTTGTCGATTATATATTGTATGTACGTGTAACTTTGATGAGGCAAATTTTGGAATGACCACATTGTCGGGGACTGTTTTGTAGACCTGTATCCCTTCCTTTTAAAACCATCACCAATATAACAGAAAAGATGAAAGGATATACCATTTTAAGTCTTTGAAATGAATTTTACATTATCCGTGTAACATAGGCCATACATCATGTTATTAGGTCAAGGCTGCGGATGTTTGCCATGTTGTTCAAAGATTGGGATTTTAGAGATTCAAACTATTAGAGGATTGGATGTGGTTTGAAAGTGCATTGTTTCTCTTTCTTTCTGTTGCTTCCATTTCTTGTTCAAAAAGCACACATCATTCTTCCCTTCAAAGTGTCCCTGTATCTCAACATTTTGGATCAACCGTCTTTCTTGTTTGTTCACCACTGGATCTAAACAAAGAAGTTTTGATAGCCTCATAAAATAGGAATAAAAGGCTTTTACAAACATAAGCAAGAATCCTTACTATTGAATTTAGACACAAAAAAACCCCCCCTTTTCTATTGTTGTCAGATAAAAGATTAGAAAGACTAGTAATTTGTCCTAGAAGTATTTGTTCCTTTCATTTATTGTTGGATATTTCTCTTGTTGGTTTTCATTATTTTTTTATATGATTATTGTACTACATATATATGCTTATTTTAATTGTATACTTCTCTTCTTGGAACTAGATATGGCTAAAGATAGTAAGAAAAAGATTGAAGGAGGGAGAAGTTATACAAGTTGGAGTACAAAGGGTGATGAAATAATATTAGACATTCTTTGTGAAGCTATCAAAGAAGGAATAGGAAAAACTACCGATGGGAAAATAAGATTAGAGACTTGGATTGAAACAATTAAAAAGTACAATAAGAAGACCGGAGCCAATATTACGAGAAAAAATGTGGACAATAAAATGAAGACATGGCGTAGCATATATAAGAATTACAGTACAATTAGTCGTCAAAGTGGATGGGGTTGGAGCATTGTGCATGATCATACAAATATTTCTGATGAAGTATGGGAGGAATTTTTAGAGGGTAGATTTATTATACATTAGTTTGAACTTTGAAGTTTATTTTCATTTATGGATAAATATGTTTTTTATTTGTGATATTTTTATTGTTTTAGAAACATTCGGAGTGTGTATCGTGCAAAGGAAAGTCATGTCTGATTTATGACCAACTTCAGACAATGTTAGAGAGTAACATTGCTACAGGAGCTTTAAGCATACAACCCTCTGATTTTAGAAGAACACAAAAAGAAGATGTCAGTTAGAGTGGAAATGAAGATAATATTGAGAAATTTGTACCGATGAACACTCAAATTCCTATAGACTTGGATTCTGAGACACAACAGGACTCTCCCATGTATACAAGATCTACCACTCAAGTATCATCTAAAAAAGGAAGGAGACCTCACCCACACGCAGAGTCACAAGAAGCTATCTCTCTAGCAATGAAAGATATGTGTGACCATGCCAGTAGAACCCTGCACGGTTCTCCTTTACCGGGTGCGTGGAAGCACTCGAGGAGTCCCGATACGGTCACGACGAAGATGGTGAATCCGGAGAAAAAAACTATACTCGGAAACACCAAGGGAAGATAAGAAAGGATAAGGAAAGGAGTCACCACCTAGTCTTTTAATGGAAAGACGAGGAAAACCAAACACACAAGAAAACCAAGAAGCAAACAAGATGCGGAAAACACTTATGCTCCGTGCCTAATGAACAAATGAATGTGGGCTAGAGAAAGGGTAAGGATTTTGGTTACTCATGGGAAAGGGGTTAGGCACCCCCATGCGTCCGAGAAACTCAGTCTTTCTAGGTTTCCTACTTGCCAATGGTCTATGGGTGTGTGCATGCTTATTCTGAGTGCTTATGCTAAAGATGATTGAAAACATGCCAAATCAAAGAGAAGAAATGAAATAAAGGGAATAAGTTAATCCGAGGGACAAATGTTGGCATTAAGAATGCCGCTTTACTGTACACCCGTAGGCGATGAAGAAAATCGTAAAAATCGAGAAATTCTCGGAAAGCGTATCGCAAATCAGCGGAAATTCGAAGAAATCCGAGAAAATCAAATTGGGGAAAATAATCCTCTTTCGGGACAATGTCGGCTTTGTTAAGTCGTTTAATGTACGCCCTCGGGCGATGGAAAGCCAAATCAAGTCAAAAGACGGGGAAATCGGAAAATATCCGGGAAACAATGAGAAAACCAAGCTTGAAGTGAGCTAAGAAAGCGTGCACAATGTAAGGAAGAAAATGTGAGAAAAATTGCATGAAACGGTGCGACAAAACATGCAAAATGCATGTGTGAGTGTGAAATTGAAAATTCCAGGGGCCTTTGTGCAAAAAACCCGAATTCTGAATGAAAACTGAATTTCTGAAGTTAAATCATCATAAATACATAGAAAAACACATTTCATGTAGTTTTGAAGAAATCTGGGGTCAAATGTGCAAAACTGTGTATTTTTTGTCAAATTGAAGGTTCCTAGGGGTCAAAATGCAATTTTGCCATCAAAGCATGCATTTAATGCAATTATGTGGAAATTTAGGGTAAAATATGTAAAAAAAAGAATCCATGTTGAAATCAGAAATTTTCAGGGGCAATTTAGTAATTTTACCTTAGAAAACATGCATTCAATGTGAAATTTGTAATGTTCAAGGAGTTAAAATGCAATTTAACCAGAGAAACATGCATTCAGAAGAGTTTCAGAAAAGTTCAGGGGCTAAAATGCAATTTAACTAAAGGAACATGTATTCAGAATGATTTGAAAAAAGTTCAGGGTTGTTTATGCAAAAAGGTTGGATTAAAATGCATGAAAAGAAACTCTAGGGATTTTTATCAAACTTTTAAACCTGAAAAATGTTATTAGGAAAACTCAAGGGGTACATTGTAATATTTTCAGTTAAAACTTTATTCAAATGATTTAAGAAAAATGTGTAGGGACCTAAAAGTAAGAGAAATGACTTATTTGTAATGAAATAATGACCTAAATGTAATAGAACAAAAGTTTTAGAAATTTAATCAAAGAAAACTTATTTTTTATTTTTATTAAAAAGAAAAGGGTCGACGGCCGCTGGAGATGCCTCTCTAGAGGCCATCCTATAGCCTCATCCGAGATCAGACCTCTTGGGAAGCAAGAAGGGAAGAGGAGGAGATGATCCAGCGATCCGGATCGAGGATCTAACGGCGGAAGTGGACTACCCATCCCCCTAGCCGACAGGGCACTCCAGTGATGGCGCTGGAGAACGAGGCTGCTAGAGGGCTGCGGCGCATGATCCAGGGATCCAGGAGGCTTCCCTTTCATCCCGCCGTTGAGAGGAACATTCCCTTTCATCCTGCTGCAAGAATCGAGCCTTTCGCTTCCCCTTTGGTCGAGTTGCAGCGGCGCTTCGACGACGGCGGTGGTGGAGACGACTCGGGGCTCGATCCAAGGCCTTAGCTGCTTTGGAGAGCTGGAGAAGCACTGGTGAACGTTTCCTGGAGGTCAGTTGATCGTTACGGAGCGCGGAGCGTCGGATTGCACTCTATGCAACCCTTCTTCTCCGACGACGGTGGGCATGATTCTGGCGTGCTACTCCTAGTGGCTTGTAGGAGGATCGACGAGGCATCCAGAGCATTGGAGAAGCTTGAGGAGCACAGGGAGAGGAAGACCTAATGTTCTAAGACCAGGGACAAGCCCTGGACCAGCACCCCCACCTAAGTCGTCGGAAAATGGCGACGGCGAGGCCAGGAAGCTCGATTCCAGCCAAGGAAGGCCTCTGGGTTGATTGGAATCGATCAAGGGGGACAGAGGAAGACCTAGGAAAGCATTTTTAACATGAATTGAGATCAGTAGTGTGTGTACCTGGTCTGGCAGTGTGCTTGGATGGTCGGAGTTCGCCGGAGGCTGCCGGAACTCACCGGAGATGACTGGAACCTCTGATTTCTCACCTCCATGAGCTTCCTCTCTCTTCCAGGAACTCTTTGGTAGCTCTGGTTGGGAGGAGGAAGGCTTGGGGAGCTCTCTTCTCTCAATTTTTGCAAAAGTGTCAAAAGTTTCAAAAAAGTCCATTTCTACTTGCAAAAGGGGCTATTTATAAGCTTGGTTGATTGTTATTGCTGGAGTGGAAGGTGGTTATGTTTGTTGGAGAGAAGTGCGAAGTAGTTATGTTTGTTGGAGAGAGGTGGGAAGTAGTTATGTTTGTTAGAGAGAGGTGGGAAGTAGTTGTGTTTGTTGGAGAGAAGTGGGAAGTAGTTATATTTATTGGAGAGAGGTGGGAAGTAGTTATGTTTGTTGGAGAGAAGTGAGAAGTAGTTGTGTTTGTTGGAGAGAAGTAAGAAGTAGTTGTGTTTGTTGGAGAGAAGTGGGAAGTAGTTATGTTTGTTTTGGAGAGATGTGGGAAGTAGTTATGTTTGTTGGAGAGAAGTGGGAAGTAGTTATGTTTGTTTTGGAGAGAGGTGAGAAGTAGCTATGTTTGTTGAAGAGAAGTGGGAAATAGTATGTTTGTTAAAGAGAGGTGAGAAGTAGTTATGTTTGTTGGAGAAAAGTGGGAAGTTAATTATGTGGTTGAGGTTTGACTTTAGGGTTTGGGGTTTAATTTAGGATTTAACCTAGGTTCAGGGTTTGGATTAGGGTTTAACCTCCATTTTAGGGTTTTATTTTGTATTTAGGTTTTTTTTAGAGTCCAGTTAGGGTTTTGTAAGGTGCGCCTGCATTGGTGGCTGTGGGAGTGAGGAGTGGTTGTTGGGTTTGGCCTGTTTGTAAGAATATTGGGGTGTCTACAGATGTCCCTCCCTGAGCAAGGTCGGAGGACGAATGGAACAGAGACCGACGCTCAGAGTTGATCGAGACACCCCACCCCTTTTTACGAGGAAGAGGGATTAGGAGAAGGAGATCATCGCTCGGAGTTGACGAAGATGCCCTATCCGAGGCTGCAAGAAAGAATCAGTTAACGGCAACTAGCTACCGGTCGGTGAATGCACCAGAGGTCCCGTCTTGCCATAGCCAAAGCCAACACCAGAGAAACCAAAATTAATGACAAATACCGACCAGTTGACGACCAATCAGCTCCTAAAAGACATGACTGGTTATCACACTTTTCGGAAAAAGTGCCAGACAAGACTCATGGTGCTTGCCGATCGAAAACTAACTGGTAACGGAAGTCATCCGAGTAGTTCGGACCACCAGCCCCAAAAGAGGGATGGAACAAGGAGAGTAAGGAATTCATCGGACATCGCAAGAATTGCCCGGGTAGTTCGGGATACCAGCCCAAAGGAGGGAAGAAATCAGGAGAGTGGGGAATCCATCGAGCATCACAGGGATTGCCAGGGTAGTTTAGGATACCAGCCTAAAGGAGGGAAGAAAACAATTTGCTTTGATTTCGTCCATTAGGAGTGGAATTCAAAGGCAAAAGGAGAGGACACCAGGATTCGCCCGAACGGACCTAACCAGGGAAAGGAACATCTAGACTCCGACCGGTAGTCTAGAAAGACGGAAAAAGGGAGTTGTGACCGTGCCAACACGGAGGAGGGGGGAGGAGACCACAGCCATGCCAAGATGGCGAAGGCGCAAGGATAAGATAAAAGAAAAAAGGAAAGGAGTCGCCACCTAGTCTTTTAAGGGAAAGACGAGGAAAACCACAAAAGGATCAATGCATGGGATATAGATGGGATGGCTAGATGTCTGCTAACCAGAGGATGAGTAAGGATTCCTATTACGCATGAGGAAGGTATTAGGCACCCTCGTACGCCCGAGAAACTCGGTCATTCTAGTCCAATTGCTTTCTAAAAGTTAGATGAATGTTTGCTAAACCTGGATCATGCTCTAATCATGCTAATATGTATGCAAGGCAAGACTAAATGGAAGTGCATGATGGAATGCAAAAAATGCGAAGAAATCCACATAAAACAAATAAACGACGACATGTGAGAAAAAGTAAATAAAATGACAATGTTATTGGACCGATTGCTTAAGGAAACCCATGTGGACGATAAAAGATGAGTAACGGAGTCAACCTAAGTTCTCAGGATCATGAAGAGGTCATGAAAATCAAAAAGAGAAGATAAACTACAAACAGGCCAGTGTGGACCTTTCAGTCAGTTCCTGTACGATGTAAAAATACGGAGAAATCAAAATAAAGTCAAAAACCAAAAGTACGATGTAAAAATAGGATCCAATCTAATGCAAGGCAAGGGATTCCGAAAACACGGAGAAATCACAAAAGGAAACGCCGAAAAAGACACAAATTCAATTAAAATGAAGAATCGATGAGAAAATGTGTTGAAAACCAAATGAAAGGGATAGACAAGTGTCTAAATGTGTAAAAAGTGTCAATGAATGGCTTGGACTAGGATTAGGAAAGGCTGAGTGCAAAATTAAAATGCGTACACTTGGATTGAAGACCTAGGGGCAATTTGGTCATTTTCATGACCGGATGTGATAAATGCAAACACAGGGATAGTGCATGGACTAAAATGTGCACAAAACATTTAGAAAATGTTGTTCGCAGGAAAACATAAAAGGGGAAAAAAATGGTAATGCGACATAAACGCAATAAAAGACAAACACAAGGGTTAAAACGTACAATTCACTGAAAGGATAAAGACCTGGATAAAATCTACACTCCGGGTTTCCGTTCTAGCATGCAAATGATCGACCCAATGTTAATGTAGCACTAAGATGTGAAAATTGCACTTAGGTAATTTCCTGAAAATTCAGGGTCAAAAGTACAAAATTCGCACATAGGTGCAAATGTGATCAAAATGAGAGACTAAAAAACCATTCACAGTGAAAACATGATTTTTAAGTGTAATTTATGATAAAATAAAACAAAATTAAAAAAATGCAATAAGTGAAAAATAACAAAAATATGCAAGAAATCGTTCCAAAGTCCTAAATGATGGATTTAAAATTGATCTAAGAGCCTATATGCAAATTTTTGTGTATTCAGGAATGATTACTGTGAACCCAAGGACCTATGTACAAAATTTCAGGGGCCTGAGAGTGATAAAAATGGAATTTTATGTGGACCAATGCAATTATGACATTTATTAGGGTTCCAGATGCAAAATTCACAGTGAAAACTCATTTGTTTAATTTTTTAGGGGTTAATGCAAAAGGTTAGGACCTACGTGTAAAGAAAACTTGATTTTTATGATGGCCAGTGTGTTTTTTAAATATTTTAGGGTTCAGAATGCAATTTTACAGGGGAAAACTTATTTTAAAATGTTTCAGGGATTAAATGCAAATAACCAGGATTTAAATGTAAAAAGAATATGGAAGTAGGGACCTAGATGTGATAAAACATACATAGAAAAATAAAAAATAAAAGGTATAGGGAAAAAGATGCAATATTTACATGGATTAAAAAGAAAAAAAAGTTTATTTAAAACTACAAGGATTGCAAAACAAAATGTAGGACCTCATTGTAACAATTTTATAAGTTAATGGGTTTTTTTTAAAAGAAAAAAACAAACTTAACAAAAAGAGTCATCACCGGCGATTCGAAGATCGCTGGCGGTGACGGCCTGGGGGCTCATCTGAGCCCCTCCCAAATGCCTGATCGGAGATCAGATATGGGGAAAAGTATAAGGAGGATATGTGGGGAGGATCCGACAGTGGCGGTCGAACTCCCAACGGCTGGAATACGCTGTCGATCCCCCCCACCGGCGTTCTTCTTCGCCGACAATGGGCTGCTACTGCGGCACATCTGGGCGCCAAGGCTCGTCGCGGCTGAGGTCGGAGGAGTTTCGAGGTTGCATGGCGAGGTCGCGGGGAGGCTCGGGCATGGCTGGAGCGTCCTGGGGTGTTCCCCACTTCACGAACTCCGACGGCGATCGCGGCGGCGGCGGGGACGATGCTCTAGAGCATGGATCGATGTCGTGAGTGCTGAGGGGTGTTCGTGGCGATGCATCGAGCATCCTAGAGATGATGGACTAGGGCTGGCGCGATCGAGGCACTCTAGGAGGCTTCACGGCGGAGAGTCGTCGGTCGACGGTGGTTGTAGCGACGGCGGGCGACGCAATGGATCTTCAGGTGGCCATAGGACTTTCTCTAGAGCAGGGGCACTCCGTGAGAAGAAGAGAGGAGAAGGAGAAGTGGCCTGGAAGGCCTCTCCTCGAGCCAGAGGCCAGGGGCCTCACCGGTGGTGGTGAACCCACCACCGGAGATCAGGTCGACGGCCAAAGGGGCGTTGCTCTGTCGTGGCTGGTTCCTAAGGATCTAAGGGGACCTAAAGGGTCTAAGGGGGCATGCTTTGGAATGAAATAGATGAGAGAGGGAGATTACCTGATTAGCTGAGTGTTCTCCCCGACAAGATGAGTTGACGGCGACACTCTGGCTGGGACTCCGGGAAGCGAAAGGTGTTCTGGTGCCATGGGGAAGGTCGCTCGTAGACATGGAAAACGGGCCGGGCCGGCCCGACCCACGAAACAGCTGGCCCGCCCAGGTCCGGGCCGGCCGCAGCAGGGCATGGGCCCGACACGGCCCATGGCCCGCATCCGGGCCG